>VWYI01018003.1:81448-93614 GCA_013399455.1 Anthoscopus minutus
TTATTAAAATTACCTTACTTTTCCATCATGAGGTGTTTTTAAGCTTTTTAAAGATTTTTAATGGTCTGGTTCCTCATCATCCGATATCACTTCATGAACAGCACAACTTTCCAACTTATTTTTGTTCAAACATACAAGGGTCATATTCTTCAGCTAGTCTTTTCAATCAAATTATTTGCCTAATTTTATTTGCAATCTGTGTAGTCATATGAACCTGAGCTGGAAGCAACCAATTAGATCACACTGTCCCTCCTCTTGCCAATATGGAATATAATCCCCCAGACAGGGACATGTGTTTGATTTTAGCCAAAAGCTCAGAAGACACTCCTGATCTTCACCCACTGAAATTTAACCTCTCATGTGTTATTAATCTATTTTCAGCAAATGATTACCAGAACATCTGCTCACGCCCAGTAAATTTTTCCTTCCTTCTCTTAAAGCTCTTCTCTTCTCTTAAAGTCCCCAGTGCACTGATGGAAGAGAGATTCTGCAGTTCATTCTGCTCTATAAAATAGCATTGGTCCACTGAAGAAATGTTAGCTGAAGGTGAGGGAGTGATTTTTGTCATCCATGTTGCACCTGTAGGGAAAATAAGAGCAAAGTGATTGCAACAATAGTAGGATTTCCATGTAACTTTTTTTCAGTTATTTGTTTTTTAATCAGGAAGCATAAGGACACGTTTAGCATATGCATGTTTGGAGTTTACATGAAGAGGGAAGCAGTCACACAAAGATCATTAATCTTAGTGTTAATCAAGCCTCTGAATCACAGGATCATTGAGGTTGGAAAAGACCTTCCTGACTCCAGCCTTTTACCAGTAACCACTTTATCATCCAGCCCAGAGCACTGAATGCCATATCCAGTTATTCCTTGGACACTCCAGGGATAGGGATTCACCACCTCCCTGGGCAGCCTCTTCCAGTGCCTGACCACATTTTCCATGAAGAAATTCCTCCTGAAAGTCTTCTTGCGTCCACTTCCATGTCCTTCCCTAAAGGATATATTCTGACAGTCTGTGTTCAGGAGGATGGCAGAGAGCTTTCAGGAGGGCTTTGAAATCTGAGAAGGCAAGAGCTCTTGAATTTTTGTCAAGGAAATTCCCTCAAAGAGGAGGTGCACAATAAGAGATAGTGTGAAAGCTGGTCATTGCCTTGATTTTTCTGATATTCCCTTTCTAATCTCCCGCCCAACTTTTCTTCCCTACATTTCCACAGGAAGCATTTATCCCCATGATTTACTACTACAATTTATTTGTGTACCTTGAGGAAAATGCAGCCTGAACCTTCCTTTATTTAATTTTCATGTTTTTCTCAGGGGTGCTGCTTTCTCCTCTCAGGATGCCTGTCTGTAGCTCAGATATGCTACCAGGACATCTTTTGCACAGCTTGCAAAAAACTGGCTGTGCCAAAGCTTTTTTGGGCATTTTATGCTTCTGACTAGCATAACCAATCATTTATATAAACATGAAGCTCATATCTCTATTCAGAAGTTAAATTTTTATGTTTTCTTTAGGCTTGCTACTCCAGCTGCAGATATTTAGGGCAACAAATGTTTGGCCTGATTCCCTGTAAGGAACCAATAATCTGATGAAATGCCCAGAAAATAGTTGGGCAAACCTGAAAATGAGAACTAAAGAAAAGCCTACCCAGAGTAGGAGAAATTTTTTTTACTCTTGTTGGTTCAGATGGACACAAAAACCCACAAAAAATCAGATCCCTTCTAAAAGATGAATATAGAAAAAAAGCTGTATCTTGGGGGTTTCTCATTCACATAATTCCAAAATCTGGACCTGTAGCTTTCTGTCATCCTGGTGCACTCACAGCTACAATGCAGGCAGTAGATTAGTGGATTTTAGAGCATAAAAGAGTCAACTTTTAAGGAAAATGTCACTTTTCAGCCCAGCTGTAGCATAAGTTGGTTATTCCCTGTGATTATTGCCTACTGTTGAATGATTTAGTTGGAGCTGACAACTGGAGATATTAGCACTATGTTGTGTTTGAGAATATTTAAGTGCATTGTTTTCCATTTTTTTTATGTTTCAGAACAAGAGCCAAGGACTGAGTTTTGTCCGTATACATGCGCCTTGGCAAGTCCTCAGTCGAGAAGCAGAACTTCTTAAAATAAAGATGCCCACTAAAAAGGTAAACATCTCCAATATTCTATCAACAAGTTTTATGATTAGAAGGAGCAGGGATCAGAATAATCCTTAAATGTGTAGAAGCCCATGGAGTTACTTTGTTTCAAAAATCAGAAAAAATGAACTGTCAAGCTTATTTTTCACATTTCCAAGTCTTTTGAGATGATTTACTGTTCAGAGCTATATTTAAGATGGGATTTCCAAAGGGATTTTTAAAGGCCACAGAGGCAGCTGGCTGATGGACTGCATTCAGGAGGGTGATGACAGAGGTGAGCGTTAAGGAGGGCTTTGAAAGCTGAGAAGGCAGGAGCGGTCTGGAATTTTGTCAAGGAAATTCCCTCAAAGCTGAGGGGTAGTATGGAAGAATGTATGAAACTGGTCATTGTCTTAAGACTTCTCCAAAGAGAGAGACGCTCTCCTCAGAGAGCCTGTTTTGGTGGTGTCAGTGACTTAGTGAATTCAGGCCTGCCTGTTTTCATTAGAACTTCAGCACACTCTGTTTTCTCTCTGATTTCAGCAGAGTTGCTGGCAAACCTTGTAAATTCTGAGTAGCAAATCACCCAATCTCTGTTCCTAAAATTGTTTAGTCCATTGCTTAACAATTCCACTGGAGTCAGGGGAACTGGCTTGTGCTTTTAGTTATTGCTACTCATCAACTACACTGAAGAACACTTATTTCTTTGCATTGTCATTAGCAAAAAAGGAAAATATTGATTTTGTTTTCTCCCACTGAGTTGTTTGATCTTTGTTTGTTTGTTTGAGTTTTTTCAT
Source organism: Anthoscopus minutus (assembly GCA_013399455.1). NCBI lineage: Eukaryota > Metazoa > Chordata > Aves > Passeriformes > Paridae > Anthoscopus > Anthoscopus minutus. Next base: position 84,357 of record VWYI01018003.1, read on the forward strand.
CTTGTTTTCTCCCTCCAAATGCTTCATTGTGGTTCACGTTTCATATTGTTACAAGATGTCATTATCAAAAGACTGGCCAAATCAATCTTGCCTATTCTTAATGTGTTTGCATCCCAGGGAAAAAAAAAAAGGATATTTCCAATCAGTCTTTGAAAATGAGTAGGTTTTAGAACAGTACAGTACCCCTAGAAACTTTCTACATTTCAACTCTTCTCTTTTATCCCTTCCAAAATTAATTCCTTTTATGCATTTTTAGTGCCTGCTTATTTCTCCCTTTTTCTGCCCTCATGGGAATTTTCCCCACTGAGTTTTTTGCAGATGCACCGAAGTAAATTTTGCACTACTTTAATTGGTGAATATTGCCATTGTTTTGGCCTGGGTTATGGTCTGTCCATTCACAACAGTTCTGCTTCCCCTTCTCTCCTCTGATTGGGAGAAAAAAAATCCTCTGTTATCCTCAAAAATTAAAAAATCCTCTGTTATCTCTAGCTTCAGAAATGGCAGTACTACCAGAAACAAGCTTGACAGGAAAGCTCTATTCACATCCTAGGGTTTGGGTGTTTTTTTGAAATTAAAAACAGTTGAAAGAGGAATTTCCTTTGAAAGAAAAAAAGTCTACTTTGAAAAAATTGAAATCTTGTATTTTGGAGATTTGGCAATATAAAATATAAAAATTCAGCCAGTAACCACTAAAAGGAAAGTTCTGGTTTTCTTCAAAGATACAAGATATTGCTCTAAAGGCACACTTGGTATTTTTTGTGATGCTATTTTTATTTATTCAAGGATTTTTTTAAAAACATTTTAAAAAAAGGCATTTTCAGGGAAAACATTTATTTATCCACCTCTAACACAAACTGATTACAAATTTTTTTACCAAATGTTCAGTTTTAAATCATCTTTCAGAATATAAGACATGCTGGGAAAAAGTACCCTTTGAGCCCTTTTAACTATTTATAAACTTCTGGATGTGACAATAGAGCTATTTTGGTGAGTGAGACTGTGCCAGGCTCAAACATGAGTACAGGAAAGAAATAGGAACAACTGGAAGGGTTGCTCCGTGGCCAGAGCTGAGATGTCTCTGACTTTAGTAAGTCTTGGGAGAAGGAATCTTGTGACTGGAGTGCTGGGACAGGGAAGTAAAGGCTCCTCAGGAAGGATAGGCAGAGATGGAAAGGTGGAGGAGTTGTCCTGTATGGAAGGGAAAAGCTGCAGTTAGGGGGTTATAAGGATGACAGCTTCTAGGTGAGGGTTAGGGGGATGGAAAACAAGGCAGATGTCACTGAGTGTTGTATAGGACTGAGGAGTTATTCCATAGGCAACCAGGAGAAATTTCTTGTTCTTATGGGAAATGTCCACTGCCTGAATATTAATTGGGAATACAGCACTGCTGTGAGAAGGAAGTCCGAGAAACTCCTGAAGGGTGTTGAAGATAATACTTTGTCACAAGGATTCAGTGGGCCAGCTAGGAAAGATGCCCTCCCAGACTGGGTACTTGTGGAAAGAGAAGGACATGTGGGATATGTGATAGTAAGAGGCTGCGTTAGCTACAGCAACCACAAAATGGTTGAGTTTAAAATATTCAGTCTAATGAGACAAAAAACGGTCAGCAGACTTGTTGCTCTAGGTTTTAAGAGAATAAACTCAAAACCACTTAGGGGGCTACTCAGCACTGGTCCCTGGAAATCTGCTTTTGAGTGTTCCATGAATGCTTGGTTGAACAGGGAATTCTTCGAGATTGAGAAAAAAAATAAACTTTCCATCTCTAGCAACAAAGCCAGGCCTCACAGGAAGTTTACAAAGCTGTGGTTCACATATTCAGGGAGAAAACACAAAAGGCCAAAACTCATCTAGAGTTGAAACTGGCCAGTATTGTGCCACATAACTAAAAGACTTTTTAAAGTATATTAATAACAAGAGAAGGTGTGATGAAAATATTGGACCAATACTTGTCGGAAATGGTCACCTGACTGTTGAGAGTTCGATGTCCTTTCTTTTGTTCTTTCTCAGCTACTGGAACTTTTCCCCATTAGCTGAGGAGAAACCTGATGGCTGGCACTTCTTCGGTGCTTAAGAAAGACAAAGAATCGGGTGGGCCCAGCAGGGGAAGGGAAGTTAAGAGAAAGGGAGGGCGGGGACAGGTGGAAGGGAGCTAGTTAGGTTTATTTTTTTCCTTCGGCTGGAGAGGGGGACACTCACTGGGAGCTGTCTCTGCAGAGAGGTAGGTTTTTTGCCATCACCGAGATGGAGTGGCTTATTCTTCCTTCTTCCTCATGGTGTGGCCCTCACACTCTCAGCCAGATGTGCTGCAGCCCCAGCTGCCACCGCGGAGCTGCTGATCCATTTCATCCACCGGCCCGGGACTCTCTGCTCATCCCTGCCATTCCAGCGAGGTGTTTTCCTCAGAGCCTGCAGGAGCTCCGGGACTGAGTGCCAGCTGAGGGGTTTGTGAGGCACTGCCTCTCCNGATACCTGTCTTTTAAACCGAGACACCTGACAAACAGGGATGATGGAAAAACGGAGGCCTTCAATGTTTTTTTTGTCTTAATCTTTAATATTAATAATCTTAGACTGCCTGGTCCTGCATCAGAGGACTGCAGCTGTGGGATCAGTTTGTGGCTTTCCATTTGTAGCCACTGAATTTTTAAGGGACCATCAGTATCCGCGGGATGTTCAGAAGTCCATGGGGCTTTATGAATTGATCCCAGAGTACCCAAGGAATTAGCAGGACCCTTTTCAATCCACTTCCAAAGGACTTGGTACTCACTGACTGGGAGCTCAGTGTTTTTACAGTTTACAAGAAGGAGAAGCCAGGAAATGACCTTGCTAATATTCCAACCTCAGGACTTGGAATAATTATGGAGAAAGTCATACCACCTGCAACTGAAAGATATTTGAAGGAGAAAGCATTCCACAGGCACATACAATAAGGTTTCACAAAGGGAAAGTCTTGGCTAACTAATTATATATCCTTCTACTATAAAGTTCCCTGCTTAGTGGATGAGAGGAAGGCAGTAAATTTAACTTTTTTTCCCCTGGATTTTAGTAAAGTTTTTAGTATCCCTCAGAACATCCTTCGGGACATGTAATTTAACTATGAGATGAGCAGGTACCTGGAGCTCTGGGTGAAGAACTGGTTCTTGTCTTTTTCTTGTATTAACAATTCTGCACTGAGTTGTTTGGGCTTGTTTTGTTTTGTTTTGTTTTGTTTTTTTTCCTGGAAGGAGCTTGTGAGAGACAACATTTTGGAACTGCAACCCACATGGATTCAGGTGCTTGCAGTTATATGTGAATATATCTTCAGAGAAGACACTTATTTTAATTACAGGTTTAAACATTTGTGTACAGCAAATCCTTTCTTCATTTTAGTGTAATTTTGGAAGGGACATGCTGATGTACAGTTTTATTTCCTCAGATATATGAAATCACAGAAGAAAAGGGAATACTCAAAATGTTAAACGAAATATGGTGCAAATTGACTGAACCTCTGCAACCCCAGGTGCCACAACAAGAAAATACCAAGATGAAAACCTTGTCCTACCCATTTTCCAGAGAGAAAATATATTTGTGAGTACTTTAAATTTTGATGGACATTGAAGAAAGCTGGAATGTATCATTTTAGTGCTGTAATTTCTTTTTCCTACATTTCTGTCAAAATTCAGAAACTCATCAATCATATCTGGAACTCCTGAGGAAACATCCAAAGTTGTCAGATTTTCAGTGGATTAACAGAAATCTAAGATGCAGAGACTTTCTGCCAGTGTTCTACTCACTTCTGCAAGACAAGACACTGGAAGCAGTGCATCAAATAAAATTTCCTTATATTTAGCTTGAAAAGAGAAATCCTCCCACCAAACTCCTAATTATTTGGTTAAGGATATTACTGCCTGCTTTGCAAAAAGCAGGAGCTAGTAGAAATACAGTGATATTTTCGATCTTGATAGATTTGTTGTAGCAATTAAAACTCACCTAATAATATGCAGGTAAGGAATTCTTGATGCCTGCGCTTTCACTCAGAATAGTATTTCTGGGCCCAGTTTGACATGAAACACTCTTTTTCCCCCCTAGGTGTCTCCTTGTATTTATGTCTGATAAATAAAATTCAGTAATAAATACAGTGACCGACCATTTCATTTATTGCCTTCTGACAATTTTAGCTAATTCTGAATATGAGTCAAATTCATGGAGGAGAATAAACTGGGAAGTTAATTTCACATATGATGATCTTGAGGTTTAAGGGAAGGCATAGTCCCGGTGGAATGGTTATTTGAAATCAAGTGAAATGCTGACCGTTTAGTGGCCAGGAAAAGAGTAATGAACATCTGCATCAGGCTCATTGAAACTTAATAACATAACCTCAGCATGTTATAGTGCTGAGGGGATGTTATAAGAAAAATATTAAAATATCATCTGTAAACAATAGAGAGGTTTTCCTCGCCCAAAAGGCATTTTATATTAGCTAATCATTTTGCATTTTTATGCCCACCATCAGTGCAATCCTGGTAGAGCTCTGAATGATTGGGTCTTAGACAGCATGTTCTACAATGCTGTACTGTCATCTATATTTCCTTTAAACATCTGTTTTTCTGATTAGCTGCAGTTTCTGAGTGACGTCTAAATTAGAATCTTATATGTTTTCTTGTTGCTTTCATGTCTTAAAACAGAGCTGATTTTCTTTTTCCTCAATGTTTTAGGTATAACATCAAAGACAAAGACACCTTTTTTGACAATGCAACCCGCAGCCGAATAGTAAGCTAATAAAAATAACAGATCCTTGTCTTGAGCTGAGTGGGATTTGCTAATGGGGTTTAGAATGGGATTTACAGGGAGCATTTTAGTTATAACTTTGCTAATTTCATGAATTTATGCATTTGTGTGTTCGTGCAGAACCCTAATTCTTGACATATATGTATGTAAGAAATTCCTTTCTGGAACTGCACAGTAGTTCAGGAATGGGAAATGCTCTTCAGGGAAGCTACTGATTCCTCTTCAAAGCTCTTTTCAGCCCTGGTCCTAATCTTTAGTTAGATTTCTTTCCATATAGTTCCTTATACATCAAATACTTCTATAAGGATATGGCACAGCAGGATATAGCCCACAAATGTTAGGGTAGATAATCCATTAATAAAAGTCTGCTAAATGATTTAAATATTTCTGCAAATGAAAACTGCAGAAGCCACCTAGTTTAGAACTTTGTTTTATTGCTAATTCCATTATGAAATTCATGCTAAAAGAGGATTTATGTGTTATCTCACTGTTCTTTTTTGCAGGTGAGGGAAATTTTGAAGCGCACATCTACAAAGGCCAGAAACAGCATGGGTAAGGTGAAGGGAGGAGAATTAGAGGTGTTGTTTGGAAAGAAATTGTTTGGGTATCTCACAGAATATTGATTTTTCTAGCAAAACACAAAATATGCTGGCACATCTTCACAAAAGAAAAAAAAATTAGAGATTAAACTAAATTATTTTTCTGAGGCATAAAATCAGAATTTCTAGTCCATAGTTTGGATGGTAATGGGAGATGGCTTTTCATTTCTACAAGTGTAGCATCTGGCACATAAATCACATTTTGTGAATTGTTATAAAATTGGATTTGATTACTGTATGATTTGCTTTGGAAAATTCAGATGTCAACTGCAATATGTTGTGTTATTTCTTGCAGGACTGTGTGTTTCTTGCCATTTCAATTGAATAATTCACCTTTCCAGGTTATTTTTATTGCTTTGGCTTAAAAAGTTACCTCCCTGAGCTGTCTAGTGAAGTATATGACTTAAATATGACTGTTTTGAAGACACTTTTGGGATAATGCTGAAATATTTGGAGCTTGAGGTTAAGAATTTATTTAATTTTCTTGAGGTTCAGAATTTATACAGGTGTACATATTCTCTTTTCTCTACTTTTATGTCTCACCCATTGTGAGATCATGGCACATACCTTCCTAGTGGAAAAGAAGTAATGGTGCTCCCTGACATATTTTCTGGAAATATTTCTGCAAGCTCGACCACCTATGCGCAGATCACAATGTCCAAGGGTAACATTCCTGGCAAATAATGTGCTACAGCAAGATTCTGCACTGTCTTGGTGAGATTTTGGGCAGGGAAGCTCCAATACACATGTTTTTGGTGCAGGTAAATAGATTAATTTAGGTTTCCTTGAACATGAGATACAATTTTTTTTGAAATTACATGAAAAGCATAACAAAATGAAAATCGTACAAAATGCTTTTTCTTTTTCAACCAAAACTACTGGTCTTTTCCCAGTACAAACTTTTGAATTTGTGACTGCCACTGTTTCCTTTATAAAAACCTGGAAATATGGTTTTAAAAATGTCAGACATTCTCAATTTCTAGAACATCATTTGTCAGGTGCTGCTTTTTGAACTGTTTACTTGGTGTTCTGTGTTTTGATATACTCAAAAGTCTCCAGTAGGGCAATAGATGGGAATGCTGCCTTATTTTTCTGGACTGCAGGGAATTCCCCTCATGGAGACTTTGGAATTTGCTGGGGAGAAAACCAGAGAGAAGCTCAAGGACAGAGTAGGGAGGGATAGAGGACTTTGACAGTGGACATATTTGCCTTACTTTCCTTAACAGCTTGTTCTGGTTTGTAGTAGAGTAAGAGCTGTCATTAGAGATCAAAGGACTAGTAATAATTTTTCAGGAATGTTTTAACTCTAGTGTGAATATACCTTGATGTGCTTCAAGCTCAGGTCAGCTCAAGAACTCATTTGATATTAAATAACTATTTTAACATCCCCATCCTTTCCATCTTTCTGGCCCATAGCCAAAACAGGATTGTGCATCATGTTTGACCTAAATTCACTTATTCCTTTGGTCTTCTGTGATCCTCCCCCAAAAGATCTCTGTTTCATATGTCACTAAAGCTTTCCCATCTCACTGGTCTTAAACTTAAAACTATTCTTCAGGAGAGGTTTAAAGGATTTTTTTAAACAGGTTTCTTTTTCTCCTTACTTTTTATTTTTTTTTTCTTCTGATTAGAGTTCATCGCTTATTTTGCACAAGAGGCAGGACAGGGATGTTGGAAGTGCTTATAACAGTCTTTGGTTTTATAAATCTGTTTTATGAAAATAATACTTCAAACACATTTGCTTATGAGTTTTTTACATCTGTGTAAGGCTGAATCTGATTCTGCTCCTATGATATTATAGAAAGAAGGATTCCTTTCTTCTAGCATAAACTTCCAAACATTGAAAGTTTTCAGGAGCAGGCTTGACACTATCCAAACATGATTTCCTGATTCTATGAATGCATGTAGTTGTACTTTGTATCAAGGGAGACATTTATTGGTACTGCCTGTCTAGCGTCTCTGACCAGAAGGTTTTTCCCAAATATTTCAGGACAATGTGTAATTTCACTATGGAATGTTTTTTATCACTAAAGACATGATGGCTGGTTACTTTTTTCTGGGTATTGAAACCAGAGAGGCCTGGAATAAATTTATATTTATATATAATAGAAATAATTAGAAAATAATGATAATAATATATCTATGTATATCTATATCTATCTATCTATCTACCTAAAACTAACTATTAGAAATTACTCATTTTCCTTGCCTTTTTATGGAACAGTTGTTTTCACCTCCAGAGACTGAAGACAGAATTGCTATAAGAGTTGCAGGTCTTGAGAGCCAGTAGGGATCATATGTCTGTCTACAGGTGCTACAGTCACTGCTGGGAATTCCCTTGCTAAACTAAACTCCCTGGAAGTGCCCAAGGCCAGGTTGAACAGAGCACTGAGCAATCTGAGATAGTGGAAGGTGTCCCTGGGAGCAGAAACTGGCTGATCTTTAAGGTTGCTGCCAACCCAACACATTCTGTGATTTCATAACCACAAACTTCTGTGGAAGTTTTTGTGGGGATTGTTTTTAATTGTTGGCCTGTGGGATCCGTGGTTCTGACCATTGTAAAGATTCAAAAAGGACTTCTGGATGCTTTGCTCTTCAGTCACGTGGCTCTTTGCTATCAGGGTGAGAAAGTGGTCAGAAGAGTCTGCACCATGCTGTTCAATGAAGAAAAAGCACTTTATATAAAGCACTTCCACAGCCAGGAACTCCTATGTTGCTCTATTCTCATTCTGAATATTGTCAGTAATACAGCTCTTTCTGTAGGAGTATAGAGCCTCTGTTCCATGAACCAATATGATTTTGCAGAAGCCCTTTATTGTTTACATTATGCACTTATATATAGACTCTAAAACTACAGCTCACGTGATCTCACCCTACTTGATTGGTGTCTCTACTTTGTCCATGAGATGTTCATGTGTCCCTCAGGGCTTCTAATTGGCCAAGGTGCAGGTATTCAGATGCCCACCATTACCTGCTTCTTGTGGTCTTGTTTTCTCTGTCTCTCAGCTTCTTCTTTCTTATTTTAGAACTGTTTGTGTCTCAGCAGCCTTGATGAATTCCAGAGGGTCTGATAAGACAGTTTGGCTGCGGCACACTATGGCAGATGCAATACTACATCTGTCCCCTCTGGAATGAAATGAAATCTGTAATAATATTTTCTCTTCGATTGTGCCTGTTGACCACTTGAATTTTTCTTTTTCTTTTAGGCATTGGCACATTAATAGCAAACAATGTTTATGATGCAGCCTACCCACTTCACGATGTACGTATGCACTATTAAAAATCCAGTTCTTTGCTGGTGTCACTCAGGAGACATCTGTTCATAGACATTATTATTTGCTGTCTGTGACATTGAAAATCTCTTCTAAGTGTGATCCTAATATGAAAACTCCTAGATAAGTACATTTCAAGTTGTGACTAAAAGCAAAATCAACAAGGTAGGAACAGGTATCCAAACTTTTCTTTAGTTTTTTTCCTACTTTTATGTCAGTTATTGAATTATTTTATTTCTCCAGGGTGAATATGAAGGCCAGAATGATGACATGAATGAAAGAAAGGTAAAATACATTGCAAAATTTATTTATATTATATTTAATGTAATAAATAATGTTCTAAATCTCATTGTAAAGCATTAGCAATTATACAAACAAGTAGAGGTTTTAACAAATGCATATGTTTTTTTAATTACATATGTTCCTCTATTTCTGCATATAAAAATGTTTTTGCAAGATTTTTATAATGTTCTTACAAAGCATGCCAGTTAATTGAATTTGAAATTTACATCTTGAAATGCTTCCAGTTTCCCTCTGCATACATAGATAGACAAGATTTTTAGGAAGCTAAAATTGTTAAATAACTCATAGACTAATTTTATTTTCCTAACCAAATGCTCCTA
>VWYI01018003.1:93648-120999 GCA_013399455.1 Anthoscopus minutus
CTCCTAGAGGGCAGTGGTTACTAAAATAAAACGTAGTTGTACTTTTCATTTGATTATGCATTCAACTAAATTGCATGCAATTTCTAAGAATCTGCTTCCAATTATTTTGTAAATAAAGTTTCTAGCTATCAAAAGACATTCAAAAATAGATCAATTCTCAAAAGAAACAGTGTGAATGCAAACTGTGTTTAATATATATGGTTACTTTCAGAAAATGGGAAAACAATTACTATTAAATAATCTATTTAGATTTATAGTCTACTAATAAGTACTAATAAGATCTAATAAGATCTTTTCCATATTGTTCTTTAATGTTGGCTCCTTTTATTTTCCTTCATATGCAAACAATTGGACAGGAAATGCAGAGGGAAAATAGTAGGGAGAGAAAGGGGAAGAGAGAAGAATGAAGAAAAAGGGAACTTTTGGAAACATCCAGTATTTACTGTACTATGAAGACTGAGTTCATACAAACAGAGGTCACACAAATAAATCTTATTGGTCCAATGCTGAATTAATAAAATTTGAAAACTTAATCTTTGTAGTTTTTAGTAAATAATGTTGCCATTCAGCCACTAGATGTCTTCATGTGCCATATACGATTTAATTTAGTCTGTGAACTTTGGTAAGCAAAAGAAAGTTAGAAAACAAGCTTTTTTGTTTGTTTCTATTACTTTGAACTTTTTGTTCACGAAGGAATTGTCTGCTCTGGACTTGCAGAATTTTCTCTGAGAGGCAGCTCCATGGATTACTGACTTGAAAGCAAAAATTTTAGAGAAAAAAATAAATGAACATTAGTCAATGGAGGAAGATTGGGTACTGTGGAATGTGGGGGAAGAGGGCCTAGAAGAGCCAGTGTCTGGAAAAATATTCCCTCTACTAGTTTTATTTTGTGCTGCCCTCTTTTTATTCTGCTTATTAGGCTCAGTAATGAAGTGTTAAATATTAAAAACATAAAAGCTTCTTTCCAGAAATACTTCATTGATTATTCACATATGTCCCTGCTGCCTAGGCCTTGGATCTTCTGTAGTATTCCTATGCATAACATCATCTGTTTTCTATCTGAATCTAATAGTCTCAGTGTTTAATTTCCTGAGGAACCTTGATCAGGTTTAAAAGAAAGGAGGGCATTTTTAAGCTTTTTCTTTCTTCTGCCCCCTTTTATTTTGCCCACTTTAACTTATCTGTGTCTTTGAATTCAAGTTTCTCTTGTAAAAGCCCCAAAAATGAACTGAGTCCTTATGGGGTACTTAAGCCAATAGGGAAGTACAAGTAATTAAGGGCAGCACAAGTAATTAAGGTTTATGTACCAGTGTATAACATAAAAGGTTAATCCTTATCAACATCCTTCAGGATTTCCTTGGAGAAAATGCACAGTGACACACTTTTTCCCATCCCATGAGAATTAGAAATTTGCAGTGAAAACTTAAGACTGAGAGGGTTTCGATTTTTTCTTAAGAATAAAGGATTTCCCAGTTTCAGTGTGATTTCTGCTCTTAAAAAAAAAAAAGTCTTTTTAAGAAAGGTGTTGAGCAGCAGAATGATGATAACTCACCCTAAGTATAAACACTGGTTTAGTCTTTAAGCTTCTGGCCTACTGGCAACTTGTTACCTTTCATTGCTGTCTCTGTGTCTGACATTAAAAAAATCTATGAGGGTTTTGTAACCCACCTGGGAAATTCACTGTTGTCATATACTAGAGCAGCATCCCTATTATTAGAAGCAGATTAGAAAATTCTTATAAACTCACAGAAAGTACCTGTTCCTAAATGGAATGCTATTTTGGACAGAACTTTCTTTTTGCTCTTCAAATTTCATTCTGTAGCTGTGTTCAAAGGAGCCTTTGGGGAGTTTTAGGAATGCAATAATTTTAACTTTCTTGTTTTGCATATTTGAGTGAATGCATTCATTAGTATGATTATTTATGGAGATAATCATACTGATATGATACTAATAATACTAATCATACTAATGCAGTCATACTAATATGGCTAACATTTTGTAAGTAATGCTGGGGGTTAATGACAAGGGGTGATTTTGAATAGGCAAGAACAACTATTCATATGAAAATATCAGTATGGCAGCCAGAACAATCCTCTTCAGTGAAGTTGTGTCACATAAATCATGGGAATGAAAGAAGGAATAAGCAAGACCATCCCAAATTCTTTGCCTGTTGCAGTTGAGTGTGTTGTGGTCAATCTACCCCAGGTCCTGCAAGGTTTCCTTTTATCCCTGCTCCTATCCCAGCTGGATCCCTCCTGCTGCAAGAAGTTTCTGTAGAATCTGGTCCTTCCTTTGAGCTTTCTGTGAGCTGTGGGTGAATCTGCATGTCCACCGCAGGCTTTTTTGTGATGTCCCCAGCATGGCAACAAAAGTGGCTTCTCTATGGTCTCTACTGGGTTTAGCAGCCCCAGGAGTACAGCAAATATTTTTAACTCTTAGAAGATATTTGGGAAAACAGAAGGAATTACTTGTTTCAAGTTAATTTTCAGTTTCTTTTTTTCTTCCTTTCTTTAGTTGCTGTACCAAGAATGGGCAAGATATGGAGTGTTTTACAAGTTTCAGCCTATTGATCTCATAAGGTAATGTCAACTTGTTGAAAACACCAAGGGACCTGGTTCTGAGGTGATGGAAATTAATTCATTTCCACTTCAGCAAATGAAATCTTGAATTGATCAGAACATTGAAAATAATGTCCTCAATGCTTTTTTTGTGGCTCTGATGATAATTTACTATAGCAAAAATACACTAAACAATTATTACCTGTGCTTTTGTATAGTGCTTATTCCTGGAAGAATGTCAAGCTTAAGTTTTTGGGGTTTTTCTGGTATTGATTTGTTCAAATGAGAGGAATTGCCATGTACATTGGTGACTTTTTATTGGAGTCACAAACTCTGGCAAATAATCATAAGCTGGTGTTCACATCATGAATCAGTGTGAAAGTATTTGACAGTTTTGAGATTGATTAGATTTTTTTACTCCTGGTTTTACAAGTTTTTTTCATCTGAAGACATCCATATGTGTTTCCAGTGGAGTTTTTTTGTATATTTATAAATTTTTTAATTACAAACGTAGAAGTTGGCTTTAATATAAAACAAAACAAAACAGTCATGATTTTTAAGGATTTCCCACAAGTACTAAAAGAAAGCCAGAACAAAACATTTTTTGTTGTATTGTGTTTTGTTTGTACGATAAATACTGACTATAAGAAAAAAAAAGAGTAAACTGCTAATTAGAAATATTCTTTTATATGATGTCTATCTAGGAAGAAATGATCTAGGATATTAAGAAATAGAAAAAACCTCAACAAATACCGGTTTTAAAATAATTTGTATATATAAGAAAGATGGCATTTGTTGCCATTTGTCTTTTGAATAATCAAACTCCAACAATTTTTTATTATATGATCTGCCCCTACGTGATTGCCAGCAAAAGCTGCTGTTGGTAATATGGATAGCCTATAAGCTTTGTAAAATATTTTTATATTGTGAGCTAAAGCTGAAATACTGCATTTAGTTTTTCAAAGAGTTAAGCACTAATTCTTAATGTGAGAGGAATTGCTCCTTATTGGGAGCACGATGTCACAAACTGGCAAGTGGAAGTGAGACCATCAAACCCTACTGAGGTTCTGCAAGGCTTTGAAATTTCCTCTTTTTTTGCTTCAAAGGTTTTGTGCAAAATTTATGTACCTTTTATATGGCAGTTACTCTGGGCCAAGCTCCTGTATGGAACAGGTAAAGTCAGAATGAGATTACAACACCTGCTGTGCTGTTAATAAATATTACAAGTGTTAAACTAAACTGTGACTGGCTAGAGGAATTCTCAAGTTTTAGCAGACCTGACAGCTCAGCTGAGTTAAAAATAGAGGTACATCTGCTTACACTTCATCTTCATTTGTATTTTGCTGTCTCCATTATAATGTTTCACTGTGCTGATATGATTTCATAGAAATCCTGTGGTTTAAACTTCTGTGAGAAACAAAAAGAAGACTGGACATGTGCAGTTGATTGTCTGTTCTCAGAGATGACTTTTCTTGCTTTTATCTTCCATATTTTACTTGACAGCAAGTTTGACTGTTACCACTAAAATAAATGTGCTTTTTATTTCCAGGGTAATGTTAGAACTTTGGTATAGATGTACCTGGAGAATGGCCACCCCCCTCTTTCTGCCAGTGAAGTAGGTTTCTGCACTTTTGTGGGGTATCTGAGCTCAGCCTTCATGTGGGTTCTTATTCCATTGGCAGACATCAGTCACACTATGCTTTTTGTTAATTTACTGCGCCCCTCCGTTCTTAGATTGCTTAGAGTATACTTCACTTTTTTTCTGTGTTGTTGTTGTGTTTTGTTTTGTTTTGTTTTTCCTGGTGTAACTTAAATTTAAATTCAGGCTTTGATGGACAAATGAAGCAGCATTTTTCTTCCTTTTTACTCAAAGTCTGTCCTGCCTACTGTTTTCAAATACATTAATTCTGTTGAAGTATGCTGCTAATTTTTAAATACAGCTTGCAACATAAGTTTAACTACTGTTTCACTCTTATTCACTCTTAGTAGGAATGCAAACTGAAAGTCATCCTTTAGCTCAAGTGTCTATGCTGGAAGATTAGATGTGACACTGTAGAATTATAGGTTATTTCTGGTGCCTCAGCGCCTTCCTTCTGACCACACAATTGTTGTCAGCCCCCAGCTGATTGTACACCAAAGATAGGAACCATGCATTTGTTATGGTAGAGACTGTGGATTCTCTTCTAATGTCTGTAATCCTCAGGAAATTTAACTGCATAGTCAGTCTCAGAAAAAATTAAATTTCTTAATAACAAAAGGAAATAAAGGACTATTCACCAACAATTCCATTCACTCCTGTCTCTTAATCTGTAAAAATATCCTTCTCTGGCTTTTTGGACTGCTTTGGGCTATAAGAGGAGCAAATTTTTTTGGTAAAAGAAATGCAGCTGTAAGGAAGGTTTCACCAAATAAGAATACAGTGTGTGTTTACATATTTCATTCTACAGCAGAAAAATTTCAGTCAAAGACTTTAAGGAAATATAGTGCAGATTGTGCAAGTAATACAGTGTGAATTGAAATTTGATTTGTAAGATGTTACAACACCTCATCTCTCAGTGCACATCCAGATATAAAAAAGCATTGTTTGAAACACAGTCTGCCTAATGCAGTGCTTTATTTTCAAATACACTTGAATGTCCAGATATGAATTTCAATTGTTTTGTTTTGTTTCTTTTTAACTCATGAAGAGAATTATAAAGCAGTTATTTGAGAGAGAAATAATAAATTATTTGCTAACAGATATCTTAGGCTAAAAGTGCTGAAAACAATCAATGAAAAGTGCTGGACCTCAGTCACTTCAGGAACGCCTGAGGGATATGTTAAAAAGTAAAAAATGAAAGCTGCAGTTTTAGAATGAGCAGAGCTCTGGAGGTCCATCCGTTGTAACACACCTTTTCTGTCATCCTAATTTAAGTATTGATTTTCACTAGAGAGGAGTTTCTCTTGTGTGACTTTTTTGTAGGAATGCACTTATCAACAGTAGTTCCTCTCAATCCTTCCACTGTAATATAAAAAATACTATAAAAAACAACTGTTGCTTAGTGAATAGAAGAAATTCTATTTTTGGTGATTTTCTTTTCTCAGATAAAGATGAGTTCAAACTCAGTTTTTAGCAGGTTCTGCAGTGATGCTACTGTTGATGCAGAGACAGGGAGGATGCTCCCTAAGAGTTCTATGACCTTATATAGAGAAAGCAGGTTTTATATTTTTACATGCTATTGAATATTAATCAAAGTTTTAACAGCATGATTTTAGAATTAATAGGTTATCCTTAGATCTCCTCTCTGCTCAAAGCTGAGCTGGCTTGAAATCCAGATCAAATTGCTCATGCAATTTGAAATCTCCTGGGATGGAGATCACATAGCTTCACCTCTTCCAACTCTGCACCACTTTCAAGAAATTTTTCCCCCTCTTTGGACCAAATATTCCTTGATCTTATTTAAAGTCCTCCTTTTTTTGTCTTTTAGCAGTACCTCTGATGACTTACAGCAAGCCAATGAAATACACACAAGTGTAAGAAGTGCAGTAGAAATTTACAGTAAATTTTATTTCTGGTTGTAATGCAACATTTATCACTTAGGAGCTCTAAATGACAGATGAAGGGAGTAATCTTAAGCTTATGATGACACAAAGAGATGGTTTTCCTTCTGAGACAAAACCTTAACTCATGAAAAACTGACGTGTGTTCTTCTTAATAGGCATCTTGAAGCACCTGCAGCTGGAAAGCCATGTAGGAACTGAAATTCTAGGAGCGGACCATCCTTGTAGAGAGGAGGTCACCTTTTTATCTCTTGATCTATTAATATAATCATATTAATACAATTTCCTCACCCTAGGAAAATCAAGCAGAGTTGGCTTATTTCTAATTGTGGTGGAGCTTATTTTTTTTTCCTGCTTCTGTAATGCCTCAGCTCATTTTCTAATGGTTTTTCATGTTTTAATTTCTGTTTTCCATTTCTAGAACTTCACTAAATTTCTTAGTAGCTAACAGGCTACGTTATCTATAGTGTAATTACTCTCAAAGAACCAAATGGCTCTTGCTGTGGAGCCTGAAACTGGGAAGACATGTAAAAATTGAGACTATGTATACAATAACTCTTTTTGCAGGAGCAGGTAGGAAAGTGTGTTAACTAGAATATTATTTATAATGTATAGAATGTAAATCAAAACCCAGGAGTTTCTGTTAGTCAAACTGTCTAACTAATATATTCCCTCCTTCCTATCTTTAACTGTGTTTTCCTTTGGTATGGAAAATTGTTTCACATTGGTGTGTAATGAATTCTGGCCTTTCATTGCAGTGTACCCACGCTGAACTTGCTCTTGACTGAGCATCCCCAGTCCCCACTTGTTCCTGCCATGAATGCTGTGTTTCTAAAGCCTGGAGCTTGTTTCTCCTGGCACCTTTTAAAGCAGTGACAAACCTGTGATCCAAAGTATGGCTGTCTCAACTCTGGAAACTGTTGCCTTCTCTTTGAGTGTCTTGGGGTCTGTGTAGGACAGTGCTCAATGACAATCAGGCACCCAAATTGTCAATACTGGTTTGCCTTTTGACCTTTTGCTTCTTTCATCAATCTTCACCAAAAAAACCCAAAATCTGGATATATCTGCTTACCCTACTTAGGGTAGTTTAAAAAGAGAGATAAAGTAAGAACAGAGGAGTTCTGCTAAAATGTTCTTTTTGTCGTCTTTAGAGATAGGTGTTTCTTCCTTTACGGTTAAGATCAATTTGCGGTACAGCTTGCGCCACCTGTACCCTACTATCCTACCTAATGTCTGAACAAATGACTTCATTGTTGAATACCATGATTTGTAGTCATATCTTCATCTCTTTTTTGTTCCACATACTGTCTAGAATTCTTAGGACTTGAAAATAAAGTCTGTGATGCCCAGTTCCAGAGGAAATGTTATTCAGTCACTGCTCATTCTAATTTTGGGGTTATTGATTCTCAAAGTGGAGATTCTCTTGTATGCTTTGCTACCCTGTCCCTGCTCTGTTATTATTGTGAATGAATCTCACCAAATATTCCCTTTTCTATTCCTTTATTTATTTTTTTTTTTTTTTTGGAATGGAACCACTTTGGCAGAAACACCCCTGGAGCATCTGGTTATGTCACAGGGACTGAACAACTCACTCTGATGCACTGTGTGCCTGCAATTCTTCCCTGACTCTCTTTAGCAGGCAAATTTCAATGTTCACAGAGATGCTGAGGCTATCTGCAAGAAATTCTGTGTTAGGAGAAAGAGAAAACAGCTTTAAGCCTGGGAAAGTGCAGTAATTGAGCAAATACAGCGCTAAGTAGAAAAATGCCCATAAGCTCTACCAGTATCTTTAGCACTTGTCCATCCAGCTCCTTTCCAAACTCTTCTAAACACATGCCTGAGGTAATAATCTGAGCATATCTTCTGCTGTAATCCTAATGCACTTTGAGGCCAACATCTTTTTAGAGTTCCAAGAATCTGTACAGTGAAGATTCCTTCCCAACATTTGATAATGTCCAGCTGTCCAGCAGTTTATCATCATTAAAGCTTCTAGGTGCAGGGGGAAGTGCTGTGCTAGCATCAACTCATCCTTGATGTCCTTCTGGCCAGCTTTTACAGCAGAGAGCTTCCAGAAGCAAGTGGGAGCAGAGTCTGAGCTGGTGAAAAATGAACATTTTCCCCATCATTTTATCTCTTTTCCCTTTCCATGATCTCATTACCCCCCACAACCCCAGTTTATGTATGAATGGCCTTTATTTTCATGTGGTACATCCATGAAAATGGTCTGGATTTAAGGAGTTTGATGCTAGCGTAGCACTTTTCAGCTGAGTTGTTGTGAGTTTTCCCTCCCCTCGCTGGAACTTCTCATCACAGGCCTTACCCAAGTGCTCTAGCCATTGTTTATTGCAAAGCAGAGGGGTTTTGCTCATGGTGCATAAATCACCAAGGAATTTGTGTTGAATTATTCTGCTGGATGCAGGCCTGCATGACTGGAGCGAGATGATTTACTTACAGCTCTGCATTTCACAGACTTTTCCAGTTCTGTAGGAAGTGCTTCTCTCTGTCTCTTTTGGCAAGGGCTTGGTCTTCTTTATTGTTGCTTGTATGAGAAATGGAATTTTAAACCAGTAGGTTTGGGTTGTAGTGGTGAGGAAAAACAGATCCCTGCTTTCTGATGAACATAATTCCCAGGCTTCAGATCACTGTCTGAGCACTAGGATCCTCATTACCACCCAGATTTCTCCCCCCTACAGTGGGATTTTGGAAAACTAGATCCAGCAGCAGATGTGTATATCTACATCATGACTGCAAAGTCCAGTCTCTGATGACTGAGGTTGCTGCACAACTTCCTGGGGTCTCCCCCTTGGACTGTGGAGTTTTATAGGCAGCTAGAATTCAGTTTTCTTTGTGTTGAGAACTGTCTTTGGAGGTGACATCTGTGTATTTTGATAGGAAATGGAAGTATTTTTCATTCAAATTGGAGGGAAAAAAGGCAGATGTGAGAGACCACATTTGGAAGCAGAAGTTGTGCACATTTAAATATTTACCTGCATGTGAATATTTGTGGGCATCCAGATGTGTGTGTGGCTGGGAACTGCAGAGCTACTGCATTTAGGTGGCTACAGGTCTGCTTATCTTTCTTGTAAAACTGTTCTGAATGTTTGAATCTCTGTAGAAGATTCTAGCTGTGGCTTGCTGGGCTGAGAGAAAGTTCTTTTCTGGCTCCTGAGTGCTGACCAGAGGCCAAGGCCAACACTTACCTGATTTAAAGGTATTTCCCCATACTAAGATGTTTTGTATGAGGATCCTCTCTGTCCATAAATTTCATTGGGACAGGACATGGCTTTGTCTGATCCAGTAACTCATCTCTAACATTGGACAAAACCAGGGTCACAAGAGAAGAGATAAAGAACTGGACACCATGTAAAATTACACCCAGAAAACACAAGCTTAAGGAAAGCTTTCAATAAGTCAAATCTGTGAACTTCCACAGTCAGTAGAGAGCATAAAATTTGAGATTTTTATGCCATATTAAGCAGGGGATAAGAAAAGGATGGTGCCAAGCTCTTTTCAGCTGTGTCCTCTGACAAGAGGGGATGGGGACAAAAGAGAGTGGGGTAGATTAGCATATAGTTCCATAGGTCCTTCTTCTTGCCTGTTTTGAAAATGGGGGTGACACTTGTTTTCCTCCAGCTTTTGGGCACTTCTCCCAGCTGCCACCGTCAATCAAAGATTGTCAAGAGCTGCCTTGCAATGACAGCTGCCAGCTCCCTCAGCCCTTGTGGGTGCACCCCATCAGGGCCTGTGGACTCACGGATGTCCAGTTCACTTTAGTAGTACTCCCTGACCCAATCCCCTTCCACCAAGATGACTAGAAGATAATTTTTTACACTTTGTTTTTAATTGGAAATTATACATCTGTTTATTAGCCACCAGATGGTGTCTATCTGACCGCAGTAACACTGTGCAAGCGTTAACAAGGACCTACTTACTAAAATAAATACATGAAATGAATTCAGGCTCTGCACCAAGGGTTAGCTATATTAACTTGAAAAGCAAGAAAGCTCTCATGAAATATTAGTTATTATAAATTAAAGATATTTAAGAAAATATGCCAATATTTTGAGGTTCAAACTCTTGTTAGATGAGATGAATAAAATCATGCAAATTATCTTGTGGAAACTGGAGATTAGGGAAGTGATAAGATGTCAATGACCTCAAATTTGTTCAAGTACAGAAAGGCAGAAAAGCAAGTTGTAATAGACATTAAAAAAATAGGAAGAAAAAGACTTAAGTAACCTCCTTTCCTAAAAGAAAGTCCAAAATAAAGGCTGATTAATATTAAATAGGTTACTCCTTATTTGTATTTGTTTATTTTAGAGAAAATACTATTTGTATAAATGAATGAATTCCTTCTTACATAGAGTACCACTTGGTGCTCTGAGTTTTTTATGAAATGGAACCTCCTTCTCACAGATAAGCTCTGATTGACTTCCGTTAGCTTTGAATTAGCCCTAGGTAGCCATGGATTTTTAATTTTCCAGGTTGGGAAATTACTGACATTTTCTTAAAATGAGAAGAGGAAGAGTGTCCATGGGTTGTCTTATGCATGAATTCTTGGATGTGACAGGCAAAAACCAGTGTTACTCCTGCTGAAAATACCTTCCCTGAGCAAGGTGTGCTGTGGCTTCTGCAGGCTCAGGGACATTTAGAACTTTTTTATACTAAGCACATGACAGGAAGCATCAACAGAATAATGTAATCAAGCACTTAATCCTTTCAAACCGGTTCTGAAGTTTTGTATTGCCCCAGAACAGAGAGGAGAATGCAATTACAGTGCTTTAAACCGAGCATTGTGTTGTTTGCTTATCCATTTGGCAGTTGTCAGCCTTAATTTCTGCCTCAGTCACATTACATATCTACTTATTATGCTTCTATTGTTCTTTCTCTTACAGTCAGTAAACAAAGACTTTATTTCAGTTTATAATCCATCACCACCAGCTATGCACTTTCAGCTGTATTCTGACAATTTCTTGGAATGGAAGCAAAAGGCTGGTGAATCTATGAGACTCAGAGAGTGGCTTGTCCTAGTTTTATTTCTTTGCAGGATAAGGTTCGGCCTTTTGCTATTTTAAATTGCATTTAATACACAAATCCAGACTATTATTATTATTATTAATTATTATTGTGGTCTGTTATTATTATTAATAATAATTGATCTATTGATATAATTATTATATTTCCCCATGGTTTTTGAATCCATTAGAACTTGAGAACTTGAATATCCCCTTCCTCCATACACATCAACATCTCCCTGTTACTCTGCTGAAGAGTAATTTTTCTTAAGAGCCAAAAAAATTAGGGAAAAACATAATTCTACCTCTAAATAAAATTTGCAATTTCTGGTCTCCATGGAGCTGCAATATTTTGACAGTGGATTTTTTTTTTCTCCGAAAAGTAATCCCAATTAAAATTCCACAGTGCCTTGAAAGATAAATATATCTATAACTTAGGTAAGTTTGTTTCCAAACTTAAGTGCCTTTGGAGGACACAGCAAATATTTGTTAGGTAATGTTTTCAAACAAGAACTTTTAATGAAAAGGGCTTGATGAAATGGCTCTGGTGGCACGTCAGGTTCTAAACTCTATTCAAAAACATACTTCTAATCACTTTCTACTGGATGTTCTTGATTTGTACACCCAGTATAGGGGGAAAAAAGTGCTTTTACTTTGGATAAAGTCTCCTTCCTTTGTTTTCTGTATGCAGAACTGGCTGGCCTTTCAAAAGCACATTTTATTTACTACCTCAAACTCAGATGCATTGCAATTAATCTGAGGTTCTGTAGTTGTTATTTTTCCCCCCTCTTAAAATTTTAATAAAAAAATATTTTTCAGTCTCCTGGCATGTCGTTCCAAGGGGGATTGTCTTCTGCCAGGATTTTTTCTTAACTTCCATATTGCTCCACTTGGTGCACTCTGTGTATCTGGATTTAGAACTGATATTTTCCTTCTTGAGACTGCCTGGATGGAATATGTGCTGTCAGGCACAACCATGGTGGAAATCTCCAAGATCTCTGGATGCACAGCAGCCTCAGTGCTGCCGCTGAGCAGTAATTCTACCCAGGTGTCCCAGATGGTTGTAATAAATCCTTGATTCTTGCTCTGAGAAAATCTTCAAGTGAAGAAAGAATGGTAAATCCAGAAAAGTTTGGATATAGGTGGCTCTACCTGGAGGGAAATCTTGGGGTGCTCAGCAATGTTCCTGATTGTCTTGTAGGGACTGGGGCTTTCCCTATATTCCATCAGTCTTTCTGAAAGAAGTCTGGAGTTTTGAGAGAGAAACTTCCAATGGTGGGAGCTATCAGCCCAAAACCAAAAGAAGTATCTGTGTTCTGAACTTGCCATGTGCTAGAAACTGCTTCTCAGTTTCTAAGGGTAGTCACAATTCTACCTGCAGCATAATGGTAGATTTTCTTCTGGTTGCAAAAGGCCTGAAAGATTAAATTGTGTTCCTGGGGACTGGTGCTGTGAGTTAGAGAGGGAATGTGCACCTGGATAGGGAAAGAAAGTTTTAAACTAGTTTTGGCAGTAAAGACATTCTGGCATGAAACTAAACTGCTCGTCCTTCTCCCCAGCAGCAGAAACACCAGATTTTCACCTCCAACCTGTGCAAACAAGTTTATTTTGAAGGCATTAGTAATACATATGACTTGGTTGACCGTTATCACAGGAGAAACCTACCCAAGAGGCAGGTGTAAATCAGTTTTGTTTTGCATAGGAACTGTTGCATCTAAACGACTCCTCCACCAAAGGGGTGGTGGAATTAAATGGAAACATGAAGTGGCAGCTGGCCTAGAGTGGGATACGGAAACTGAAAAACCGAAGAGTTTTGCACAGATTTCCCAGTTAGGTGACTCAGTGTCCACGGCGCCTTTTCCTTGCATTTTTAGCTTTGTTCCTGAGCGTCTCCAGAGTTCTTTCCAGTCTGTGTCACGCACCACATGCTTTATTCACATTCCAGGTACCCACACTTGTTTTCACAGAGTCAGAACTGAAGTGTTTTTTTCCTTCTTTCTCCTGCCTTCCCCAAACCTTAGTCTATTTATAAATTGCACAACTTGGCACAGGAGCACTGTGACCAATGCGTGAGCAAGGGGTTTAATAATCAGTTATACTTTTTGATGTTGGTTTTGCAACCAGACAGGCCAAAGTGCGTTGCAGTTGTCTGATTTAAGTATTATATGGGTGAAGCAGATGAAACTGAGTCAGCATTTCTGCTGTGGCCTTCTCAACACTTCTAATTCTGGGAGGGAATACACTTTCTACAGGTGGTTGTTGTTGCTGCTCTTGGGAATTTTTTAGTGCTGTTTCTGATAATCTGCTGGAAGAGCAACTCTTGTTCAGATTGTTCAGGACTTATGGGTAATTTGACCAGATCTTTCCTTAAAGACATGATTCTTGTTCTTGAGAACTCAGTACTTGGTAGGTGACCATTTAAGCAGCCTTTATAAAGTCTTCTAAAATGAAAGGCACAAAATTTCACCTTTTGATGTATCAACTCACAGGACAAAAGCCTTGGGTGCTGCTCCTGACACATTCTTTATCAAAGCCAGTTTGGGAATAACCCCCACCTCCATGAAATATGTGTATATTATGGGGCATTTCTCTATGGTGGACATAAAGTTCACACAATGCCAGGGACACATTATTTTGTGACATTCTGCAGTATCCATGACCACAGTTTGGAAAAGATTAATCCTTAGCTTTGCCTGGATATATATGAGGCAGATGTGAATTAGCTACTGAGAGAGGGCAAGACTCTGGTCTCAATTCTCCTCTTTTGCCATGCCAGCATAAATCATGGATAATTCCTGCAGGATCATAAAGTCAGACCAGTTTTATCCCAATGTAAATGAGAGAACATGCCAAGTTCTTGATGTAAATATATAAAAACTTGTAAAAAACCATTTTCTTGACTTACATCTTACTCTACCCTTGAAGCACACATTTTTTCCCTCTGTTCATTCACTACTGAATTCAGCAGCAGCTGCAGTAGATGTTGGTACAAGGGGTTGCAGGTGTTTGCAGAGCCTTGACTCCAGAGAAGAGTTCTTGGGATGTGTCAAAGAAAAGACATGCCTATGTCCTGTGTTCTTCTGACTTGATAAACTCATATCTAAATTGTTCATTATGTTTCCAAGTTCTATCAGTGCTTCTCCTTGGATTATTTCACTTTCTGGTACATTGGTGGACTAGCTTGGGCACAGCATCTGAATTATTTTCCTTTTGCAAACCAGTTAAGCCACAAAACACAGTGCAGTTTTCTTCTTGGCAACTGTGTTTTTTTCCATATTGCCATGACATTGTTGAGCTCTTCTCACTTTCTTTTGGCATGGATACAAATAGCAACCCTTCGCTTTATAGGTTACAGATCACATTTATCACTGAAAGGCTTAAAAATTTCAGGGGAAGCCTCTTGAGCCATAAACTTCAACTTCCCTGACCCTGATCAGCTGCTCTTTAGTGCTGCTGGCATTTGAACTCTTTCTGTGCTAATTTGTGACCCTGTGTCAAAAAACCAGAGTTTTGCATAGCTTAGATTGTGGACAATTTTTTTATGCCAGCCCTGAAGTGTTTTTTCCTATTTGAAACATTTTACTAGCTGTGCCCATTGCCCATCTTTACAAACTAGGAAGCATTAAGAAGACATAATCAGAATAATCTCTGTCTAGTCGTCCTTTCCTGCTCTAGTGTCAAATTTATGGTTGTCACTCTCCAGTCAGAAGGAAACTTGAGAGCAAATGGAGTTTCCCTCTATCCTGTAGTGTTCCAACACCATTGCTGCTGTTTGTTGGCTCATGTAAGACACTCGAAGAAAAGCTATAGGCCTTATGGTTAGTTCTATATTTCAATCAAGTGTTTCTTCTCTCACTTCATATTAAAAAAAGTGTATTAAAATGTGTATTAAACTATATTAACATAGTATATTAACAAACGGGTATATTAATATATATATATATTTATTTTCAAGTGTGAAAATAAAGGAAAGCTTCTTCTTATAATTACCTCCAAAGTTACCAGGCGTGTGCCAGGTCAGAGGGCAGTCCCACAGTATATGGCTGGCATTTGCAACACAAATATTTATATTTATAATTTCATAAAATATGCAATATCATATAATGCCATATTTCCTTGTATTCTCTGCAAATCCATTGTCCCTTCAGATCTTCAGATCTTAAGTTATTGCCATTCAAACCACGCTGTGATTTCACTTGTGCTGTTTGATACTTCACACAGTTTGTGGCTCAGGGAACCTTGCAACTTCAGGTGTAGGGGCTGTACTCTTTTCCTAGAAGATTCCTGAAATTTCCCAGCTTCTGGACAGTATCATCTCATACTGAAGATAATGTTGTCTGTGCATCACCTCAAAATGCTTTTGTTTTGCTTTTCCCTTTAGGATTGCATGTATCCTTTCTAAAGCATAAGTAAGTTTGGTTAGACATGAGAAAATAGAGGCGCTCATGGAAGGCAAAACTGAAATAGGCAGGATTGCACTGCCAGTTTTCCATGGGAGAGCCTGGAAGTGTGGAGTTAGCTGTAGGTGTGAGAACGACAGCAGGATCAGTAATAATAAAAATCCCTCACTGTTGCTTCCCTTATCCATTTCATCTGAGCTGGAAGTGACTATGGAGGGTTGTCTGGTTGTCCCTTGGCTCTCTGCCATGGTTGCACTCCTGCCCTTGTCTCTCCTGTGGTGCAAGCAGTCTGTCCCTTAGATCCATCTTCTGGAGTACAAAATTTTGGCTTGGTCTTCCAAAAATTGAATTTAAGCATTTTCAGTAGGAATTATTTAAATCTGGGGTGCTAAACTTGGATAAAACTTTCCTAAGGTAAGTGGGATCAGAAGAAATCTCAAACTGGGATCGTGCTTAAGTTTCATGAGGAGGAAATATTTTCCTTTTCTTAGGCATGATACCATTAATTCATTTTAATTTTTGCTGCTATCAAAGTGTAAATGTCTCACTGATTCACACTTCAGGTCATGCCCTAAGTGCTCTCTGTGTAGCTGCTTTCTGTCCAACACTGCTCCTACTTCTTCTCTGGCTTGTTAAATGTTTTTAACCTTGGCTTTTAATCTAAATTTTGGTGAATTCTTGAGTTCAATGAAGCTCTTTGGGTTTTGCAATATTTGTAATCACTCCTAACTGTACTTTGGAATTATCAGCGAGGTTAATCCATCCTTAGTTTACTTCTTGCAGTGTGATTCATGAAGATGCTGGGCTGAGTTCTACCACTTATTTATTGACATCTGCAGTGGGCTGTTCCTCAGAGCAGACACTGTTTCTTCTAACCAGCTGTCCAGGGGCTGTTAACCTGACAAAAATATTCTTTCAGAAAAGCCAGTGCTAAGTGTGCAAGTAAACTTTCCTCCTTTAACAGCAGTTCCAGATTAGTCATCTTTTAAGATGTTAGAGGATGTTGTCAGTATGGTCCCATATATGTCATTGCTATGACTCTCACTAACTGAACCCAGGAATACCACAGAGGCAAAAGTTAACGTGCTCCTCTGAGGAGACAAGTATTTTCCAGTTTTCCTCCTATATCACTGACTTCTTTTAAGAGATGCAAAGCTCACAGTATTCTCTGAACAGATATTATGTAATGTAATGTTGTCTGCTTAATTTCAGCTCAGGAGAATGATCCAGGACTGTCTTTGACTTCTCAGAACAAAGAAGCCCTAACTGACAAATGCCTAGATCATCCCCTTCATTTGTTCCTATAGTCTTCAAGATCCTCAGCGTTTTCATTCGTGTCTTCACCATTCATATTTTGACTTTCTGTGACTGTTTAGTAGCTGTAAAAAAACATTTGAAAATTATACCCTTGACACATGCTTTTTCTTCTCTTTTTCAGGAAGTATTTCGGAGAAAAGATAGGACTTTATTTTGCATGGATGGGTTTATACACAGAATTCCTCATTCCATCTTCATTAGTTGGGATTATTGTATTTCTATATGGATGTATGACCATTGAAAATGACATTCCTAGGTAAGCTTATCTGTGATCCATGATTTGTTACTTCAAAATTATAAGACTGTGCTTTTTCTTATTAATCTGTGGTAATAACTGGTTTTAGCTTGTCTGAAGAGCAGTGATGTATCATTACCAACCCTGTGAGCATTACAAACACAAGGGCATTGAATAGATATTTGAAGGGCACACATTTATTTGACTGGTCAGTGTCTCACCTCCTGAAACAGAAATCTGTAGTGAGTCTACTGTATTGAGTTCATTTTCTAAGGTATTTATTTGCTTTTTATGAGTGCACATAGCTCCCTGCTCAATCAGAAAGTCATTATGTAAAACTCACTAAAATTAATGCAAACACTGTCCACGACTCTTGGAACACTTTACTCTCATTAAAATCAGACCATTTGTACAGATAAGATGAACAATACTTACAAGACTTAGCAAATGCCAACAGATCGAGTGATATGATTCTGCCCCGCGCTGCTGAGACCCCCCTGCAGGGCTGCATCCAGCCCTGGGATCCCAGCACAGGAAGGAGAGGAAGCTGCTGGAGCCAGGCCAGAGCAGGGACACCAAGGGCATCAGAGGGATGGGGCAGCTCTGCTGGGAGGAAAGGCTCAGGGAATTGGGATTGTGCAGCCTGGAGGAGAGAAGGCTTTGGGGTGACCTCACTGTGGCCTTGCAGTGCCTGAAGGGAGCCCACAGGAAAGATGGAGAGAGACTCTTGACAAGGGCCTGGAGTGACAGGGAGAAGGTTCACACTGACAGAGAGGAGGTTTAGATTGGATATCAGGAAGAAATTGTTCCATGTGAGAGTGGGGGAAGCCCTGGCACAGGTTTCCCAGAGAAGCTGTGGTTGCCGAATCCCTGGCAGGGTTCCAGGCAAGGCTGGATAGGGCTCTGAGCAACCTGGGCTAGTTGAAGGTGTCCCTGCCCATGGCAGGGGGGTGGAACTGGATGGTCTTTAAGGTCCCTTCCACCTTGACCCATTCTATGATTCTGTATTTGGTCTTCACAGTATTCCCCTTCTAGACACAAAACAATGTTGAGAGTTTGTATCCTATGGGGAATATACCACACAAAAACTGCCAAAGCCGTAGTGTTAATGTTGGCTTCCCAGTGAAAAAAGATTGTTCCTCTTTGTTATCTGTGTATAGAGACAGGATACTGCAGTACTTATATGCTGGTCACACTCATGACAGTCCCTGAACTGACAGCTTTTAAAACCACTGCAGCAGGACAAGGTTACTGATAGATAAATGATGAACAGCACCACATCAGAGGCAGGGTCTGTTTTCTTTGTTCAATCTGAATAAATCTTGGTGCTTGTCAGGGTGAAAGCTCATGCTAACATTTAAACTCCACTGAGATTTATGGCTGAGATGTATCTGCAGCACCCTCTGCTGCCTTTTGAAATAGAGAATTACTGTAACATGAGAGCTGGAAACAGCTGCATGCTTGTCAAACCATATAATATAAACATATTCATAATAGAGCTTGAATAGTCCTTTTATTCATTTGAAGTTGTAAGGAAAAACCTATTTCAGGATTGTCCATACAGGAACAATCATAATCACCAAACGCCAGTTATAATTGAAACTGTGGCAACTCTTAGCTCATGATCCTGGCAAGGACATACAAGCTTTACACTGCTCGGTTTACCTGGGACTGTGCAGGTATGAAAGGTTTTCACATCCAAACCTTATGGAAAATACTGAAAGCATTCTCAGCCCTGACAAGAAGTGTTTGGCCTGTTCAAGAGATACTGATAGTGTTTTTTTCAAAGATTTTTAGAAACTGAAAACATACATACCAAATAAGACTGAGAATCAAAATAACAACCTTACAGTAAAGATCTTAGAATATTTTCTCTCTTATTTTTGTGTCACCATATAAAAAAAAGCATATTTTGACAGGAGCACTGATTTTCCTTTGAGACCACTTCAGTCTTTCTTTTCCAGTGATTTATATCTGATCTGAATCAAATCATGTAACTGCCTGCAGAGATGCAAACTCCACTTTTGTGTTTCGAATTTTGTTTTTTTTTTTGGTGGTTAACCTCAGTCTTCAGTGTTGTTTTCCTTAACTCACTAATACAGTGCAGTGATCAGTCTGGTTAAGTGTTGCATCATTTTCCTGTTGGTAAGGCGCCTATATAGATTTAAAAAATTACTATCAATGGCAATAAACTTTGAGGAAGCACACAGCTCCTGTTCTCTGCAAATGCAGGCCACATATATTGCAGACGCCTTGTAATAGCTGTTATGTGCTGCTTGATATCACTACTGCACATCCATAGTTTCTGAGCTGGAATACTCAGAGGAGCCTGTGCCCTTGTCTGTCGCAGCAAAGAGATGTGTGACCAACGCAATGCCTTCACCATGTGCCCCCTGTGTGACAAGTTCTGTGACTACTGGAACCTCAGCTCTGCCTGTGCCACCGCTCGAGCAAGTCACTTGTTTGACAACCCTGCCACGGTTTTCTTCTCCATCTTTATGGCTCTCTGGGGTGAGTATTGCTTTGCAAGTTAACAGTGCCATTTGATGTCTGGACTCTTCACAGAATAACAAAATGCTGTTTGAATGTGGTGCCTATGGCTTTTGGAAGCTGTGCCAGGGAAGGCTGTCTGTATTGAGACTGGGGAAGACAATACCACTGTAAAAACAGCAAGCTCTGGAATAAATAGAGTTGTGTAGTTCAGGGAAGAAGAAATGTTCTTTCTTCCTCTACTGCCATGTTTAAAATCATAGAGTCACCAAGTCTGGAAAAGATCTACAAGATCAAGTCCAGCCTTTGACTGATCTCTACCTTGTCAACTAAACCAGAGCACTGAGTGCCATGTTCAGTTGTTTATTAAACATCTCCAGTGATGGTGACTCCACCACCTCCCTGGGCAGCCCCTCCCAATGCCAGTGAGAATAAATTCTTCCTGATGTCCAACCTGAACCTCTCCTGGCACATCTTGAGGCCATTTTCTAATGCCATGCCATTTTCTAATGCCATTTCTCTTTGCCATGCATTTTCTAATTTTCTTTTTCATTTTCCATCAACATGCCACACCCTTTTAACAACTTCTGCATTTTTGGCAAGAATGTATTTGAGAATTGGTATGGTGCAGATAGCTGAAAGGGTCTAATTTAAGCACAATCCTGCTTCCTTGTGGAACAACTCAGTCACATAATTTTATCAAAACTTTATGGGATTCCAAGACCAATGGGACTATTATAATTTTAATTATAATGTATTTTAGAATATCCCATTTAAACAAATTTGCTTTTCTTTAATGGCAAATATTCCTGTCTCCATGAGGATATCAAAATGCTTTGTAAACATGAATGAATACATTGTGGTATTACTCTTACTGTTTCTGGCCTCATCCCTGCTCTGAAAAGTGTGTGTACTGTGCTTGCATGAATTATTGCTGGTGTTATGCTCTCCTTTACTCTAGAGCTTGTTTATTGTGAAAGTTAAATGTGTTATTGCTACTGTAAAATGATATTTTATTTCCCTATTCATTGTTCTCAAAATGAAATTATCATCCTTAATATGAAACTGAGCAAATATGTTACTGTGTTATAGCCATCCCTCAGAAACCAGTGTGTTATTCTTTGCAAGCCTATTGAGATTTGACAGCTTGTTTTGGAAAGGACTGATTGGTGGGTTGGCATTGGGTGAGAAAGGCAGAAGGTTTTTAAAGAACTTGCAGACAGAACACATCATGGAAGCAAGAAGCATTTATTTACCAGTTCCTGGAAGCCCTAGAGTAAACGTTTGAGGATATGTGAGAATTATGGCTGAGAAATAGAAAAAAAAGAGAATGAATTTATGGACTCTCAGAATAATTTATTTTGCTACTTCATTTTACAGAGTGGACTGGCAGATTGTCACCTGTTGCTGTGAAGCTTAAGAAATAAAATATAATTTTCCTGACAGAGAAACTTCACTGTAAAATGGCGTCCATGTAAATGAC
The DNA here is from genome assembly GCA_013399455.1 of Anthoscopus minutus. NCBI lineage: Eukaryota > Metazoa > Chordata > Aves > Passeriformes > Paridae > Anthoscopus > Anthoscopus minutus. Next base: position 114,687 of record VWYI01018003.1, read on the forward strand.
AATTTCCACTGAACCTCATCTAGAACAATTATATTTTAGTATTAGCAATGCAATGTGCAAAAAATGTTGATCTATCCTTGCACTAAGACAAATTAGTAGAATCTGTTATGGAACAGAACAGGACAAAAAGTTCCATATGCATTGCTTTTAAAAAAAAGCCTGTAAGAATAACAAAATTCTTTCAGAGCTGTAGCCCTCTTCCAAAAAATGTTTCCCACAGATTGGAAAAGTCTGTTCTTGGGACCATGATAACTGAGCTTGTCAGTTCAAGAAAATGCAGCCGGCACACACAAAGAGCAGCAAAGCGAAATAATGGAGCCTTTACTAACTCTGCCCAGCTTGCCTATTAAGTATTAGATTACACCAAATTGTGCTGCCCTACTATTAGAGACTGTGCTGGTTAAATCTAGAGCTCAATCTGTTGAATGGCAGAGCTCACTCACACACCTCTTCCAGCTGTATATTTAAAAGAACAAACTGTGGTGATCTGGGCTGGCTTCATTTCATGAGGGTGTTGGGCACAGGAATTATTTTGTCTTGCTTGTCTTCTCCCATTCTTTAGAATGCAGAAGGCTTCCTAAGGTTAATATCTCAAAAGGAGTCATGCTTTTAGTAGCTGATCCTAATTCCTTGTGAAGTGTCTTTGTGATTCCAACCATCCTGCTGCAAGTGTCCATATTCACAGTACTACCTGGCTGACTGGGCTTGATGTCACCAGTGTCCTGATTTTCAGTGTCAGATGTCTTCATTAGAAGTTTTACAGAATCACAGAATGGTTTGGGTTGGAAGGGGCCTTAAACCTCATTCAGTTCCAACCCCCTGCTATGGGCAGGGACACTTTCTACTATCCCAGGTTGCTCAGAGCCCCATCCAGCCTGGCCTGGAACACTTCCAGGGATGGGGCAGCCACAGCTTCTCTGGGCAACCTGTGCCAGGGCCTCACCATCCTCACGGGGAAGAATTTCTTCCTAATATCCAATCCAAACCTGCTCTCTGTCAGTTTAGTTTTTCTGCTGGTGTAAGTCAGTGCAGATGTGCTGATTTCAAATCAGCTGTTGCATCAAGCCAAGTACGTTCTTACAGAGCTAAATGTGGTACTGAATTTTTGTATAACAGGAAACAATGGAATGAGTAATAGCACCCTATAACATAACCAAATGTTTTTGTATTTGGGATATCTAAAAACCCTTAAGTTTTCAAACCATGCTAAATATAGCTTTTATATGTTCTCTCTTATGTAAGGGAGGAACACAATTTAGTTGCATGATGTCTGGATTTGCTTTCAGTGTGCTGCTAGTCCTGTCTTTAAATGATATTCATTTATTATATGATGGGATGATACCTGTGCAGAAAATATTTGCAGCTAACTGTTGGAATAGATTATGACTTTTAAGACCCAGGTTATTTTCACAGAGTTCTTGCTTTTCTCAGTATTATCTGACAGTGTAGTTGCAGTCAAGGGAAGCTGACTTTATTCTCTACTGTTGTCCGTCTTGTGAGGCAATCTACAAGATGTTCAAAGTGATGTAAACGCCACTGTGATCTAACAGTGTTTTTACAATACCCTTTTCACCCACTGGAAAAGTGAGGTGAGGAGTAAGAAAAGGGAAAACAGTGCCCCCAGTTGTTTATAGGTATAACTTCTATTGCTAGAGTTTAGGTGTTTTTAGCTGGCATGTACTAATTTCATATTGACATTGTTATCTGAATATATGTGTCCACAAGATATATAAGGGCTACTTCTAATAAATTTGTAAGTCCATAAATTATGAGCAACTAAGAACAGGGCTATACTGAGGAAACAGCAATTATGAGAGGACAGCCAGGAGACTGTAAATATGAGACAACAGTAAAACATCTGTTCCTTCTTATTAGTAAAAAAAAGGAGATGCAGGAGGCTGAACCAGGGGCCAGTCCTTTAGGGCAAAATCAGCATGTCTATGAAGGACAAAAGCATTTAACTACACCACTGTAATATATTTAAACACATCTTTTTCTACAGCTTGGTGGGGATCCTAGTTTTTTCAGTAGCAGGCTAAACCTACCTGAGGATGCCTCATGGTAAATTAAGAGATGATGTCTTCCATGGACATCTGCAGTTATGGGCTCAGTTCCATTCACTGACAAGAACTTAACAGTGGCTCTGGACAACCCATGTTCCATCTTTCTGTTTTGGTTTTTTTTAAAGGCAGTAATTATCATTCCCATGTTTTGCTTGAATTTTTCCTTTAAAATTGGGCCTGAGGCTATTTCTTAGTGCTTAATTTTAAAGAGTCTAGCATAACGGGAGTCAAATATCAGTTGAAGCTTGTAAGTAACACAAATATTTGCCACAAGGCTTTGGATTTATCATTTCAAAAATTGTTTAATTTCTTTTAAAGCTACCATGTTCCTTGAACAATGGAAGCGTTTGCAGATGAGACTGAGTTACTTCTGGGATCTAACTGGACTGGAAGAAGAAGAGGTAAGTCTCCTCTCCCTGGGCTAATTTACTGTGTTAATTATTCTATGGATGCATATTATACAAGCATTGATGTATACATTTTTCATGAGTATTCTCCAGCCCAATGCAGTTTGTATCTGTGTTTAGATAAAGGACTGTAACTGATCGAGTTAACAATGAATGTTGAAAAGGATTATAAGGTAAGAGTAGATAATGTTTTGCTGAAATGCCCACATGGCATTGTATAGTGTGCAGTAACACAATGACACTGACTAAATACTGTTGGCAGCAACCCTCTCCTTAGAGCCGAGACATAGAGTTTTTTTTGTCACAGTATGAAAAGGGTCTTAGTTTATTTCTCTTCACAATTCAGCCATCTGACTCCAAACATTCACAGATTCTGGCTACAGCAAGTTTCCACTGCAGGTTTCCCTTGCAGACTGCAGATATTGCCTTGCAGCCTCTGAATGCAGACTTTTACCCAGCTAGACTTTGATTGCAGGTCCCAATAGCAGGCTCCAACTGCAGACCCTAACTGACCTCTCAGCAGATCCTTCACGGCAGCAATTCTTTCTGATATTTGGCCATCCTTCCTCAGGCTCCTTTCTCAAGCTCCTCCCCTGAACAGACAACCCACCCCTTTTACAACCCACCCCTTTTATCACACTTATCTTTATCGGCTATAGCTGTGACTCATCAGGGGAGAGTCAGTTTTGGGTAATTAACACAGCTGTGGCTCACCAGGGGCAAGGTCAACTGTAATCTCTTCTCCTACAAAATACTTTGTCGTGTTACTTCATTATGTGTAACAAGAATTCTTTGTGATGGTGACAGCCACAGGTCACAGTACCATCAGCAATTTTTGCATCTAGGTCTGGGTGACATCTGTGATGCCTTAGATACATCATCCTAACCTCTAGGTGCTCATCAACAGAGCTGTTTCAAAACAATAAATGGCATGAGTTTCTTCAGAAAGAGCTTTCCAATGAGCAATGGGGTTCTCTAGCCATGCCTGAACTGGCTGAAAATGAGACATACTTGTTCACTGGTAGTTAAAATGTCTCTAATTTTGTTCTTAGTTCTGTCCTTTGGTTTGTTCTCATGACTGTCTCTCATCCAAGAATTCAATTCTACCCTTGAATAAAGAGAGTGCAGTTACTAAAATCATAAATAAGTGTCGTACTAAGAACAGGTAGACTTTGGACTTTCCCCTGGCAGTAGATGCTGAAATGTCTCTAGAACAGGGTAATTCAGTAATTCAGAACCATCTTGGTTTTCTGGGAGGATTTGAATCCATTTCTTCTCTTAATGTTGCAGCATAGTTCCTTAAATAAGAGGCCACCTGCAAGTCTTCAGCCCTGCTAGCTGAGCTCAGCTCAAACAGGAGAGTGCAAATACCATAGGGGAAAAGCAAGCTGACATCATGGACTTCATGATATAGGATGGTAGTGATGTTATTCCTCTATTTCCTATTTCCCAGATCAAAATATTTGGATAAAACAAAAACAGACAGCATGCTCCAGTATTCCTTTTCTTGCATCCCTATCCCATAATGCAGAAATACTCCTTCACTGTTGACTTGGCAACAACCTCCTCTCTTTTGTCTCTGTTTCTCAGCTTTTTCATGACTCTCTCCCCTGTTATGATGTGCATGATGTTCACAGTACAACCCAGTAATCCCAATTTGTGCACAGTGATGCAAATTCAGTGCACTAGCACATCAGAAATTACTGCTTGTCCCATATGGGATGACAAACTGCTCCTTGCCAGAAATGTACCTACTTCAGGGCAAACTGAGAGGCTGGAGAGCAAACTCTGGGCTCTGTGGCATATTTGATAAACCACCATATTTTTTCTGATTTTCTGAAGGCCTCCCATGCATCCTACCGTCAGGCAATAACAGGACACTGGGTGGATGAAGGGGAGTGGAAATGGATCCTTACTTGGGGAAGTAATAAAAATTCCTCCTGACTCTCATCACCTACCCAGATGCCACTTCAGAGTAGTGGCATATAGAATGAGGCCCTGGATCCAGAAGGCCAGCCAGATGATGTAAAAGAAAATTATCTACCCAGTGGGCCTCCCAATTACTCTTCATCTGTCAGATGGATCACTACCTCTGACATTAGAAAGAAAAGAAGGGTAGTGGTAGTGGGTAACTCCCTTCTGAGGGGAACAGAGGCCCCATATGTTGACTGGACCCATCCCATAGGGAGGTCTGCTGGCTCCCTGGGGCCTGGGTATGAGAGACTCCCTGGGCTGATTCAGCCCTCTGATACCCACTGCTGATACTCCAGGTTGGGAGTGATGAGATTAAAAAGAGGAGTGTCAGGCCAATAAAAAGGGACTTTAGGGCACTGAGTCAACTTGTTGATAGAGCAGGAGCACAAGTAGTGTTCTGCTCAATCCCTTTGGTGGCAGGGACAAATGATGGAAGGAATAGGAGGGCCCACATTATCAACAAGTGGCTCAAGGGTTGGTGTCATCAGCAGAATTTTGGGTTCTTTGATCATGAGGCACTTTTATGGCACCTGGCCTGCTGGAACTGGATGGGCTCCATCTCTGTTAAGGGCAGAAGAATTTTAGCTATATTTGAAGGGGGAAGGGGATGCAGCTGGGCTGTCTGGAAGCAGGCCCAAGGGTGGTAAGTCTGAGTTATGGGTGAAATCAGTAGCCCAGCTGAGGTGAATATACACTAATGCATGGACCCTGGTAGTTGCCATCATGGAAACGTGGTGGGACAACTCACATAGCTGGAGCACTGTGCTGAAGAGCTACAAGCTCTTCAGAAGAGGCAGGAAAGGGAGAAGAGGTGGAGGGGTGGCCCTTTATATTAGGGAGGCTTTTAATGCCATGGGTATTGACACTAATGACCATGCAGTTGAATGCCTATGGGTAAGAATTAAGGGGCAGGCCAACAAGGCTGACATCCTCCTGGGAGTCTATTATTGTCCACCCAACCAGGAAAAAGAGGTGGACAACCTCTACTATAAGCAACTGGAGAATGCTTCAGGATCACCAGCCCTTGTTCTTTTAGGTGACCTTAATCTGCCAGACATCTGCTGGGAACTTAATACAGCAGAAAAGAGGCAGTCGAAGAAGTTCTTAGAGTGTGTGGAGGACAACTTTTTGTCACAGCTGGTGAGTGAGCCCACCAGGGGAGGGACTATTTTAGACCTGTTGTTTGCAAATAGGGATGGGCTAGTGGAAGGTGTGGTGGTTAGAGGCCGCTTGGGGCACAGTGATCATGAAATTTTAGAGTTCTCAATATTTGGTGAAATCAGGAGGAACATCAATAAGACTTTTACATTAGGCTTCCAGAGGGCAGACTTTGGCCTATTTAGGAGACCTTTTCAGAAAGTTTCTTGGGAAGCAGCCCTTAAAAACAAAGCAGTCCAGGCAAGCAGGGCATNAAAACAAAGGAGTCCAGGAAAGGTGGGCATGCTTCAAAACAGAGATCTTGAGGGCACAGGAACAGACTGTCCTTGTGTGCTGAAAGATGAGTTGACAAGGCAAATGTCCAGCTTGGATGGGCAAGGAGGTTTTGAAGGAACTTGGGAATAAAAAGAGGATGTATCATCTTTGGAAGGAGGGTCAGGTTTCTCAGGAAATATTTCAGGGGGTTGCTCGGGTATGTAGGAAAAATATTAGAGAGACCAAAGCACAGTTAGTACTTAATCTGGCATATTTTGTAAAGGATAATAAAAAATGTTTTTTCAAATATAGTAATAGTAAAAGGAAGGGTAAGACCAGCCTTTGTTCTCTACCGGATGTGAGAGGGAACTTAGTAACTGCAGATGAGGAAAAGGTGGAGATGCTTAACGCCTTCTCTGCCTCACTGTTTAGTGGGAAGATGGCTTTTCCTCAGGA
>VWYI01018004.1:599-10852 GCA_013399455.1 Anthoscopus minutus
CAGGATACTGCCTTCAAAAATTAGCTATTTTAATACAGTAATAGTTCATTTTAAATAGTTGATTAAGAAAATAATGATAATTTATTGTAACTCAGATAACACTGTTTCACAACCAGTGCACAGGATGTGACTGCTTACTCCAAAACCTACTTTCATCTCAACTACAAGGTATTATATGCATTGTCTGTTTCAAATCACAGAATTATACAAGAAAAAGCAGTTTTTAGTGTAAAGCAAACTCACGCAAGTGCTTCAGCAATTATTTCAGCATACAGCAGTTTTCTTAATGTAAAACAAACAGCAAGTGCAAAATATGTGTTTTGATTCTGACAAAATTTTGTGGTTTAAGCTCTACTCTTAACAAATTTAAGAGCTGTACCATCAGCTCAGTAACAAGTGATTTATTCAGAAAATCTGTTTATTGATTATGGACCCTCAAGATTAAATATAGGAAGCTTTTTGCTTGTTTCACATCTTTTTTTCCATTTGTATGAAAATGCCCATACAAACAATCTTGTTTCTAAGCTGTATGGTATTCCAACCTGCAAAACATTCATTTCCTCAGAAACACAACTACTGTCTTTTTAGAATTATTATTATTATAAGACCTCTAGCTGTCGTTACACTTTCCTATGAGAACGAAAATACTGATTCCTAGGGAACTGCACTTAAACGTAATTCTCTGATAATGTAATCTCCTTGAATCGTTCAATATGAGATTTGCACTGTGTGCACAGTATCTGATGAGAAATGAGCTTTCTGGGCCATGAAATAAAAACACTTTTTGCAATGAAGCAATTCTTATAGACGTCACTTTTAAGAATTGTCAAAGATTCAAAATTTGTATTTTTGTCGTATGACTTGTAGGCCCACATTCTCTTCATTTATACTACCCCTACTTTCAGCTAAGCTATTTCTTTCTGACACCAACAGAACAATCTCCAGGATTTATTTTGTAGTCTATCTTGACTTCTTCCACAATCAGCAACTTCCCTGAAGCACTGCAACATTATTTCTTGTTAAATGAAACATTCCAAAACAGGGCAGGAAAACCTGAAAAGAAATGAAGGAGAAAACAACAACAGATCTGAAGACACAAAGAAAAAGCAATTTTTTAAGGGACAATAAACAGAATGAGAATTACAGACTATCATCTCAGTGAAACAGTATGGTAAGAAGACAAAATCTGAAAGCAAATTCCCCAGGTTCCTTAGAAAGAGCGAAAGGTTGTGGGAAACAAAGGAGTTTCAAGGGAGGAATACTGGAGTCTGAAAAGGAAAAACTAATACTGGTTTTGTACTATATTATCCTGTATTGTATAAATACGTACAAAAATCATATTCTGCTTGTACCTGTCCCTTCTGCATACACTGGTACTTTCTCCTCCCAGTTTCATTCAGCTTTTTCATAAATATTCTTAGAGCTGAAATCTCATTAATATAGGTTTTCTTGCACAGTGTGGACTAGAGTTAGAAAACTATTTGCTGTTACCTTGCCTTTTCATTCTTAAATCTCACCTGATCTTCAATTACCACTTACTCACAGAATCTCAGAATGGTTTGGGCTGGAAGGAATTCTTAACATCGTTTAGTTCCAAGCCCATTTCCGCCGGTAGGGACACCATCTTCTAGACCACATTGCTCAGGACCCCATCCAACCTGCCTCTGAAAACTTCCAGGGATGCAGCTTCCACTATTTCTCCAAGTAACATCTTCCAGTGCCTCACGACTGTCACAATTAACAATTTTCTCCTGATATCGAATTTAAAGCTGCTCTCTTCCAGTTTAGAGCCATTACCCATTGTTCTACCAGTACAGCTTTGTAAGTCCCTCTCTAGCACTCTGCAGCCCCTCTGTTACTGAATAAAAGGCTGCAGTGAGGTCCCCCAGAGCCTTGCCTTCTCCAGGCTGAACAGCCCCAACTGCCCGAGACTTTCCCCATGGGAAAGGCGCTCCATCATTGACCATCCCAACACAGATGACTCAGCATCAATAAGCAAATGACAGAGCTTTTTCTTTTTCAGTTTCTTTCACCATAATTTCAAAAATTAGCCAAAAAGACTTTCATCTCCTCCTTGCTCCTCTCTCTCAGCATCCAGTAGCTACTATACAATGATGCCAAATTACAGTCCAAAATAATTCTTTCTAAAATGTTTGTCTTGCTCATTTCAGCACGCCCAGAACATGTGCAAATCCTTCTGTTCTAGGTGAAATTAAACATTCCAAAATGAAAACTTCTAATTTCATTTTCCCAAAGGAAACTCAGCCAGAACTTACTCTTTATTTTTTTTATTTTTCACTTAAAACCAGAAGAAACCCTGCTTTTCAACAGTTACTTACCTTCTATTTACTCTGGTTTTACTTTTGTCTTTACTGTGCTTCTGGTTTTGCCTCTATTTTTCTGTCAAGGTGATCTTGTCAAGCACTTTTTTTATCTTCTATTCAATGCTGTCCTAACACTGCTTTCAGCAATCACTCATAGAACTGAACATACAGGCGATTATAACTCAAGTTGCTTACTTGATCAAAGCTACAGTGATTTGAGAAAGGAAAAAAAAAAGGATAAAAGCCTATAAAAAAGCCACAAAAGAAACATTGATCATAGCACCATTCACAGAATTTGGAAGGGAAAAGAAGATTTCAGAGGAAATAGATTTTTTCCTATGCCCTCTTTGTCTGATTTAATTTGAGCAGCCTGTACAAAGACTGTCTTTGTATAAAACTAATCTTTGAATACCTCCCTTATATCAAGTCATCAGGTTTAAAGCCACCTTCATTTTCAGAGGCCTGTAATCTCTGCTAATAATACTCAGCAGATATTTTCCTTGAGCATCATCTTAGTCAATTATAGGCGCTGGTCACTTCATTCCACTTCTCGCACAATCAACTCTTGTTCTCGTGCCCATCTATCAATATTGACAACTCCTTCCTTGGGAGAGATCTGTCACTTGTGCCCTCTTCCAGATCTCCTCCCAGATTCCCCAGACCATTCAGGTCACAACTCTCAAAATAACATTAAAAACAGAATGTAGAATAACTCATTTGGTTCTACTGTGTTGCAGTCCACTGCAACTACTTCCGTAATCTTAGTTCAAATAGAAGACTCTCCTAACCTCTGCCTCTTATTTTGCTGGCTTTCTCCCCATCGTGCATCTAAAATTATATAGTACACTTTCAGAAAACAGCACTGGACCTTCTAAAACCCAGTCTCGCTCAAAGAAATGTTGGACGAGGATATGAGCAGCCTGGTCTAGTGGAAGGTGCCCCTGGCCATGGCACGGGCATGGAATGAAAAGATCTTTTAAGTCCCTTCCAACCTAAACCATTCCTCCCTGCCTTAGTTAACAGGAGTTTAACATTTCTCTTTTCTCTCCTTGTTACAGGCTATCCGCATAATTCAAGGAAAAAAAAAAAATCAAATCAACCTCCCCCAGAAACATTACAAAAACAGAACACACTAGTTTAGATTAGTAACAGAATGTTTTCTGAATACTAAAGAAAACTTTCATTTATCTTAGAAAAAAAAAAAGACAAAAGTGAAAAATAAAAAGAAAATAGAGCAGCACAAAAAGGGTAAATGTTTAAACACTTTCCCATCCTTTGGCTATTTAGAAACACATCTTTACAAAAAAAAAATGAATTGCTAACTTAACATTTGTGTAAACAAGCATCAAATCCATCTGCCCAAAGATAATCAGATATCAAGACTTTTTTACATACACTTCAAAACAGCATAGTAATGGGCAATTTTTTCAATTAATTCAAGGTATTGTGAGTTGCTTTTTGTTCTTTTTCCTTCTCTTAGGCAACAATGCCAATCACTGCATCCTTACTGGAAAGTCAGAACTATGCACACATCTGCTGCTACAGAAACAAGACTGATGAGCACCATCTCATGGGCATTTCAGGTAACAGATTTAAAACAAAAAAATAACTTTGTAAATTCCCCAGCATATGGATTTATTTTCCAAAATAAATACATCAAATCTGAGCGACACACAAGCATAACTTCAAAGTTTCAGATGCTTAGATATAAAAATGTGGCTCATAATAAGGATTTTCCTAAAAATCATTCACTGCAAATATATGTAACAGGAAGATTGTCACATTCACACAGGAAGAATTTTGGAAGTATTTAGACACTAAAAAAAGTATTTATAAGCAGTTAGGGACATAAAATTAGCACCACACCCAGCCCAAAGAATTCTGGCAGAGGAACTCTAAAGTAAGTTCTTACAAAGTAACATAAGAACAGAACCAACAGAACTCTTATTTCCTTTTTAGGCATGTACATAATTTTAAAAATAACTTTAATTGCGTCATTTCACAAATGCTTTCTTTTCAGCTGTATAATAATTAATGAGGTTCTAAGAGATTGCTTACATCCATTGCAGCAGATCCTAGAATGACTAAAACATGACTCCTTAAAAACAGTCTTGAGGGCCAAATTACTTAGGAGTACTTGACATTCAACAACACAGTTCCTCTGTGCCTGAAATTTTACCCAGTAACAGCAATACTGCAGAGAGAACAACCTCTTTCACTTGTCTACTAGTTCAGGTTACAAAGACACTCCTGTTATAGCTCATGACTTTTATCTTTCTTCAGTTAATTGGAAAGTTTAATACCAAAAAAATTTATAGACAACTAACTTTGCTAAGCACACTTCTGATAAAATTTTGCTCACTATGGTTCCGGTAAGCTTTATTGGTTCCGGTAAGCTTTATTGTAATAGTCACTGCAAAACTAGTTTTCCTCCTTTGAGTGCTAAATTTTACCAGCTCTGCGCACAAAATGAAATTTTGTTTACTGTTTTTATTTATTGGATACCAGTTAACTAACAAACCAAGAACCAAACCAAAAGACAAGATTAATCACAGCACTTAAAGCACCACTGCAGAAATTAGACAGAAGGCAGCTTATGCCAGCACAGGCAAAGTTGCTCCAGGTTCAGCACTGCACTACAAAAACCAGACTGTTAATTCTAGAATAGCATCATTTTTTTAAAGACATGAAGCCTTGTTGTATCCCCCCCTGCCCTGAACACACTCTAGTTCAGGGAAAGACATTCATTAGAACAGTATGGCTGGCACCTGGAAGAGAAGGCCACAGTTCTACAGCCACTGTGTCACCTGCCCACACCACTTTTGCAATCATTCCACTATAGCTGAGGGTCAAGCCAGATCTAATATTTCAGATGCAGATCAGGGTGACTCTGCGTAAACCTTCCAAGCAAACCTGACAGTGTTTCCTTGGCTTCCTTCCAAAACTCACTGCAGTGATCCCTCTGCACAGCCTCCCCAGCACAGAGGCTCTTCCAGCTGCCCTCTCATAATGTATTACCAATTTGCCAGTCTAGACCCTCCTCAGATAATACGTTATAAATTCCTGTTACACAGTTTGTCTTGTCATGATATGAGTTTCCATGAAACTACCAGGATCAAAAAAGATGCCTTTTCCCAAATTCACTTTTACCAGGACAAATATATCAATTCTCAATCAGCTGAAATAATTCTCATAGCGATGACAGGAGTCAGCAACCCACCAGTAGAATTCACCACAGAAGATACTACATTTGGTCACCAACACTGCCAGCTAACAAGGGTGTCCTGCCTGGTAACAAATACTTCAGCTCCATCCCATGAATCCCATCTCACATCAAAAAATTAACACTAGTGCAAGACACATTTTGTATGAAGCAGAACATAATTATCACAGCCCAGATGTTTCAACATCTCTCTGTTCCTGACTTAGGCAGATCTGTAGCAATTCAAACATCTTACTCAGGTTTCCAGATTTCTCTAATAAAGACAAGACATGCCTGCAAGGCCAAACACACCTTGTTCCACCCAATGTATCAAGCCAACTTCATCATCTTAGGATGGGCTTTCATTACAAATTTCTTCCCTGTACAGTCAAAACGTTTATGCATCACTTATTGTAATAAATACAAAACCCAGGCTTTTTAAATCAGTCTGCAAGGCTGATCTGCATTCCATAAGACCCCACGGAACTAATTTTAGTATAGTGTTTCCAACATCTTCAAATCTCTAGTAGAACACCTCATATAAGAAACACTTGGCTGTTTTTATGTTTTTGCACTGTTAAACTTACTGTCACTCAAACCTAAATGACTGCAGGCTTACTGGCAGTTGTTCTAAGATGTCCCTTAATCCACTTTGTCAAGATTTATTATTACACTGTCTGCTGACTAGCTGCATAAAATATTAGTTGGCCTTATGGCTGATGTTATGCAGGAGGTCACACCAACACATTGATCCCTGAGTCTTATAATCTATACTTGACAATCTTTCGAAGGATGCTCTTATTGGTAAACTGAAGTACTATTCCAAAATAAGCCTTTCAGTAGCTGAATCTTAGGAAAAATGTTGCTCTTCTCTCAAACATTTATATCTCTTTTAACACTTGCACTTCCACTGTTACAAAACAACAATCCCTGCTTTCTAAATGTTTACTTCAGCCACCACAATTATGGCACAGAGTACTACACTTCTGAAGTTGGATAGCTCTTATTCAATGGAATTATAGTAACTTGTTTTGTTTAACAATATATTATTCTCTTGTACTTCTGTGTAGTACAACAAATTTTTCAAAAATCCATAAGCATATCTACAGATGCCACACGCGTACAATGCTGTAGAGAGTAAGACAGCATCACATGCAGGTGAACTTAAAAAAAGCTAAAAAAAGTCTGCAGAACATTAGGTTTTATCTTAAATGCAAAGAGTCTGCTACATCTTAATGCACTAAGTACATTGCAAATAACTTCACATACTTCCTTGCAAACCTAATTCAAGCTGGTCTCCAAATGTAAACATCCCCACTGTGTTACCCAGACCAAGTTAATATAAAAACCCAAAGTAAACCTCTCCTCTCTTCCTACTGGCATGACAGGTGAGCACACAATCTGTATTACAGAACACCTTACTTTCTGTAACTGAAAACTGAAGCAAGAACTACAAATAGAAGTTTTGGCATGGCCACTACATTATTTCAGCTCTATCAAATGCCGAGTAAGAAAGAAAAACCATCTCTATTTACTCAAACACTTGCAATAAAAGCAATGAGGTCTTGGAAATCCAACTAAACTTACAAACCCTCAAGTTTTCTGTAATACCCTTAACATATTTGCAAAGTATGGGATTTTCCACCCAGCAAAGTCTCGATTTTCCTTCTGAGATTTATGATATATCTTTTTCTTATTTAGTATTTACTTAAGACTGAATTATGCAGCAGGAGTGAACCAGATTAACATTTTATCCACATTAATCCCTCTTCAAGGGAATAAATCTGTGGAAGCATATGAGTATCTCATGTATGACTACTTAGCCATACAATTGTAGCATTCTTACTTTACAGAATGACATCACGACTGAAGTATATTTATCCTGTGAAACTGTAGTATTACATACTTTCAAAAAATCATGTTTGATTTTTTTTATACATGTAAACTGAAATACTGAAAAAAAAAAGATTCAATTACCAACACTGGGGAAAATACAGAGGCAATGAATGCAAGGAAGGTGAAAGGAAAAATTTTTTTTCTTCATGTAGAGCTTAAGAAGGGGATGGAATTGTTCTGTTTGTATATATTACTGGGCACTTTTTGCAAAGCATTCTGCACAGAATACCATTCTTAAGAAACCATTCTTATTTCAAAATGAAACCAAAATTTATTTCATCCTTACTGCCATTCACCTGCTTTCTTTTACGTACAATGCTGTCTTTGGCAAAATTTTTACCTGAAAACAGCTGGTCAGTGACAGATCAGGAATGCAAAAGGTTGCTGTGATAAAAATATTAATCAGAAGTTGAAGAGTACTTCAATATAAAAATCTCAACTTTGTTCCTTCCTCTCATGCAAATTTCAAGACAAGAGACAGGAAAGGGACATGTAAAACACATTTATAGTCAGCCCAATCAAATACTAATGAAACACTTAAGCAAATGTTCAGGAAGTAAAAGTTATAGAAGAAGAAATTCAAGTTACACTTATCTGTAACTTTGTCAAAGTATAAGGCTAGTCAATCATGCTCTGAAAAAATACTGCCAGCTACGGTTTGTAACCTTTGTACAAAGCAATTTACAGACAAGCCAGAAAAGAGAACAGCTTTCAGCATCTGGAATTCTAACAAATTAGCATTTGACTGCAACACCAACAAAATATACTCAATAACCATACTATTCCAGTGATTCTGCCAACTCAAAGATCCCTTTTTTCAAATACAAGGTAAACAAAGCTGCAAGAAGAAATCAACATTACTTACAATGTAATTGCCATAACATTCACTACATAACTGAATCACAGGTATCTTACTGAATGTCAGTACCCTTCCAAATCAAAAGGTCATATGAAGCAAGGTTCTATTTTTTATTTACATACTTCCCATTAAGATAACTAACCAGAGCGCTGAGGACTGTATCCACCTCTGTTTCTTGAGTAGTCCATGGAAAGTTTGCAAAAGTTTGGATGTAATTTAGCAGCATAACTCTGGAGAGACTGCTGCAAGTCCTGATGCCACAAAAGTAAAGAACAATCATTACAGTGCTTCTCTCCCTTTCTGCATGTGGACAAGAGAGGCTGTAGCAAATGTAGGGTAAAGCACTAACTCAGTTCTAGACTGACCAGAAAATACAGAAGACAGACAGTAACAGCATTCTCTCTGAGAAAAATTATCAGCGGCAAGCACTTCATGACCACCAAAGCTCTGAACCGAGGGGACAATAGGGAAAGAAGTGAGTTATGGAAGATATAGCTACAGATAAAAACCCCTCTCCATGGTAGACACTTAAATTCCTAAAATATTACATACTCATTTTCTGGGCAACCATTTTTAATTTAACTGTGTTTATCCTATTATACTACTTTAACTATGCTACACATGGCACTACAGATGCTGCTAAATGACTCCAGGTAATCAGAAAAATGCTTTTGTGAAATAAATGTAAGAAGTGATAAAATTAGATTTCTTTTCCTCATTATGTTCCAGTCCTATTTCTCACTGTGTTTAATACAAAACTAATTTCAGCTTTATAACACAGTAACATTTTAGGAACCCAAAAATATGTGAATGAAGTCAGTCATGCAAAAACCAAGACTTTGTTAGAATGTCATAAATAACCTGACAGATGCATCCATTTAAGAGAGAATTTTAAGGAGTCTGGTAGGGATAGGAGGAAATTTCTCTGCTTATGCCTCCAATTACTCCAAAAATTAAGGAATATCTTTTATTCACAATTCATAAAAATGCTACATTTATGAAATAATCCAATTTATGTATTTCTATATTTAATATGCATTCAGTTCACAAATCACCCTACTAGCCTTAATTCTTCCCATCAAATCCACAATTAGATTTTCATAAATTCAAAAGCATCATCCTAGGGGATGAGAGATCTTAATGTTTTCCAAATTACACTAGTCCAGTTATCAGTCTAAAAAGTTTTCCACATTGTGAGTATAAAAGCTCGTTTCTAACCTCAGATGGTTGTTGGCAATAACCACTATTGTGGCCATCTGCGGTAATGGCAGTGACAACGGCTGCAGCCAAAGCAAAGCAAGTCAGATACCTCAAATAATAACACATCTGTCCTTCCTCAGACATCACTCTTCACACCTGACATTTGCTGCACAAAACCAAATTAAAGATTTGTCCACCATGTATCTGCTTCACATGGCATATAGGAACTCCAAACGTTAGCTGCTAACAGTTACACAATTCTGACTTCAGATTGGAAAATCTGTGAATTTTCACTTCTTCCTCCATTCAAAGCTGCTTCTTTAGTGCGCACGGTCCAGAGGATTAGCAGGTAAAACACAAACAATTCCCAGTGTCACTTTTAGCACTAGCAAACAGGACCACCTCAGTGTATTTAACATGTTTTCTCTGGTAACTATTTTTCAATACAAAGAGCAAATATTACTTCTACCAATACACGTGTGCTGGTTTGACCTTGGTTGGTATTGGAAAACAAGGAAGTGAAACATCCCCGGAAATAGTTCTCCTGAGAGAGACTCTTGGGAGTTTCAGAGAGAGCCAGTGTCTGTCCAGTTCTGAGAACTGACAGTTTTATAAGCCATTCAGAGTTGAGTTCCACACCCGTGAATACCCATTGTAAAGCCCGAGAAACTCTGAACTCTCTTTTTTCGGTTTCCAGCTTCTGAAGGTGGTGGGGGAGAGAAGATGCGGCCTCGTGCGTGCCGGCGGGGCCTGGCCGGGCTGGGCCAGGCCG
>VWYI01018004.1:11473-26286 GCA_013399455.1 Anthoscopus minutus
TTGCCCTATGTGAATTAGAGAAAGATTATTGTAGAAGTGATAACTGATTTTTAAAATCCCAGATTTCATTTTATGTTGTCAGGTGAGAAAGAAAATAAGAGAGAGAAGTGTTCTGGAAGTTTCATTTGGACTTTTCATTTTCTTTTTAGTTTGTTTTGTTAATAAATTTTCCTTATAGTCTTAAGTTTGAGCCTGCGTTTTCCTTTCTTCTAAAATCATATCTCACAACAGAAAATAAGTAGGCTAGTAAGGTTTAGCTAGCTCTAAACCCACAACATTCTTTGGTGCGTTGGCCGAGAAATTTCAAATTGGCAATTTTAAAACCACTACACGTAATTAGTGTTTCCGCCCGGTTTCAACTGAACCTGCCACAACACGTTAATACAAATAGCAACTATTACTCTTCCTGATATGCATTATTCTTTACTTCAAAGAAAAATAAAAGAAGCATTTAGCACTCACAGCACTATTATTTGGGTTTGGTTTCAAGCATCACACAAGTTCTAGCATGACTTCAGGTTTTAGGACACCCTACTTTAGGAACTTGTTTGCACACCACAGCCTGTACCCTGCCGTTACAGGAACAAGCCTCTCAATGCACTGTCAGTCACCAAGAATAGCTTTTGTGTTCAGTTCCCCTTGCATAACTAAACATTATGGAAAGTATCGGTTGGCAATAAGATTCTTAACACAAAGATGATAAAGCCTTCTAATCTCTCCCTGTAGTTAGCAGAAGGCTAACTTTAGGGACAAATACAGTGTTTCAATAAAACACAAAAGTTTGTAATTTTCCCAATAGATATTAAAAACAAAAAAGAAGTTGTAGTTCCTCTGCCCCAAGTCTACAAGAGCACTTGAGTGCTTACAAATTTTCTTCAGTGACTATTATGGTACAGGTCACAACCACAGCAACACAAAAATTCCAAACAACACAGCTTCATATTCCACTGCTCAAGTTGCAGCAATACCGTCCTTGCTAAAGCTTCAATCAGCATAACCTCATTTTAGGTTTTAGGTCATCACTTTCTGAAGAGCTTCAGTCACAGGCGACAGGTTAAAAACTAACAGCTAAAACAGCTAAAAAACAGCTAAAAAAATTACCTGTATGGCAAATTACATGTTTTAAAAACTAGACTACCCACCTCCATTTTTATAATACTGGGCAACTGCAGAATTAGCACAGAAAAATCTTACTGACAAATTGGATATTCAGGAATACTGTTCTTACAGTGTTCACAAAGCGATTAATAGACAATCACTGTCTTAGAACACTAATGTTTAGCTCATTTGAAAGTTTCTAAATTTCTAGTTCTCATCTGACAATTTCACTTTTTATTTTCTTGTTTTTAAACAGGTTTTTACTTTTTGCCATATATTCTATCTCAGGAATTAGAACA
The DNA here is from genome assembly GCA_013399455.1 of Anthoscopus minutus. Lineage (NCBI taxonomy): Eukaryota > Metazoa > Chordata > Aves > Passeriformes > Paridae > Anthoscopus > Anthoscopus minutus. The sequence goes on from VWYI01018004.1 coordinate 12,871, forward strand.
CAAGTATCTAAATGGCAACCTACACATAGCAAGTATCCCTCAGAGGACGTTTCATGACTTTAGCTAACAGCAGTGGAATCTTGCAGTATATCCTGATATGTATTGACAGACAATTGTACAATCACAGAATCACCTCACCTGTTTAAAACACAGGGAGATTAGAAGAGGAGAAACCAGCCCTTCATAAGAAGGACAGCTTGTTACACCTTCAGAATGATAACCCAGCTTCAGCCTTCCAACTGCCCTAACAACAGAATTTGCAAATGAAACAAAACCAGTTCTGTGGAGACGAAGAAGAAGAACAATGGGTGCTGCTGAAACTGCAAGATTTCATTCCAGTCTGTAAAGGTTGTATGGCTATTTATTGGAAAAGTCACATTCTGTGTTACAACAGGGCAAATGTTTTTCTTCCTTTTAAATGCAAAAAGAATTCAGACTTCACATAAAAACATAATGCAACAAGAATAATGAGGAGCTCTAGAGACAGGTACTTAGACTCAATACTCCTTGATTATCAAGGAGGAAGCACAGCTGATCCAAACAGTGGGAAGCCCAACATGACTGTTCTCCCTTTCTAGGTTCCAACTCAGCTTCCTTGATGCCTGACTGCACCCAGCAGAAAACACCTATTTGCTGTTGCTTTGAAAGGACAATCACAGAACGGTTTGAGTTGGGACGGGCTCTAAACATTGCCTCCTTCCAAACTCCCCACAAGCACAGGGATGCCACCCACTAGATCAGGTTGATCAGGGCCCCATCCAACCTGGCCTTGAACACTCCCAGCAGTGGGGCACCCACAACTTCTCTGAGCAGCTTGTGCCAGGGCCTCATCACCCACTGAGTAAAGACATTCTTCTTGACATCTACTCTAAGCCTGTCTGCTTTCAGTACCGTCTGGGCAGCAAGAGTGTTTGTGTTAGAAGATCTGCTGTTATCTCATCAAAGGCTGAACCCACACATCTCTGGAGCACAGTATCACACAGTGCCTGAAAAAAAAGGGCAGAACTTCAGAGGAAATCCTTGAAGATTGCTTAAAACAGGAGACATCGGGTAATCATAATGGAAGAACCACTGACTCTTTAAAGCAACTTCTCAATTATCTTAACATCTTTTCCAGTATGCATCTGACTGTATAAATACCTTACAGGGTCACAGCACCAGAATATGGAAACATCTTACAGAGATCATGACTATGTCACACATAACAATAACTGCCGGAAGAAGAAAAAATAGATGTTTGGATAACAAATATTTGTTCATTACTGTTGCCATCCATACATTTGATTATCCTGTTTTCTTTGATGCCAAGGTTAATTTAACCAGAGAGAGTTAGCATGCATGCTGATAATGGACAATAACTCTTCTTGGCCAAATTATTAACCTTCCTAAACAAAGGCATCCTTGCCCTCAGAATTCTGGATATTAAGACTAAGGTTCAGGCACCTTTTAATATAGAAATTTGCACTGCAATTACTGCAATTGAAAAATCCTTTATAATGCATCGATCCCATTGTTACAATGATCAATAACTGTTTTAAGAATCCATGTAATCATTCAAGCATTCCTTCCAATTTGCACGGTAAGGCCACAGGCAAAACCCATTTAGAAGTATCCTTGGTGAACAAAACTCTTTAAGAATTGAGAAACAGAATTCTAACCACAAATCTAGCCTCATATATGTGAGCAGTAGAGCTATAGGAAATACTAAAGCTGACTCTTAGAAGTTGAGCATTCAACTGGAAAATGTCTATAAATGACCATTTAAAGCTGTTCACCTCCTTCCACACATACCTACTTAAACAGGAAACTGAAGCATCAAGATCCCTCAGTGCTACAGAACTCAAATGCACTGCTAACCCACAGAAGACACACTGTATTTCAAAATTAAAGAGATATTCTGCACAGTATGCGTCATGCATGGTGCAAAATGGTCACTAAGCCTGTGACTGACCAGACCCATTGTCAGTAATATGCAGCATTACTACACTGAAATGCACAGAAATATCTTGTTCAGGATGATACTGAAATTCAGAGGCCAGGGCAGGAATGAGGCATGAAACACTCATTAAACCCCACATGTCAGCAATAGTTACAGGACAGTGTCACACTACAGAGCAAATGAAAACACAGACACTAAACAATATGTGACAGAGATTGCACAAGTCAAAAGCCACTGAAACAACTCTCCTTCCCCTGCCACCACATGTAAATTAAGCTTAAACTTCCGGTACTCTTGTGTACCTGAAAGTGGTTATTTCCCACAGAGATTAACAAGGAATCATCAAATTACAAAATCATCAAAATGGCTTGGGTGGGAAAGGACCTTAAAGATCATGTAGTTCCATACCCTCTGCCACTGGCAAGGATACCTCCCACTAGGCCAGGCTGCTCAAAACCCTATCCAACTTTCACACTTGAATCCAGCCTTGAACACTTACAGGGGTAGGGCATCCACAACTTCTCTGGGCAATTTATTATCCTCTGAGTCCATCCATCAAATCCACACCTCTCCAGTTTATCAACAAGGATGTTATTCCAAATGCTTTGTAAAAGTCCAGACAGATGACATCAGTTGTTCCTTCCTCATCCACCAGTGCTGCAACCAAGCAGCATAACTGAAGGCAACCAAATTTGTCCAGCTCTTTGATTTGCACTTATTGACACCTTGTTGGCTGTCACCAATTGCATTCTTATTTTCTATGTGCCTCAGAACAATTTCCAGGAGCATCTGTTGCATGATCCTGTAAGGCATAGAGGTGAAACTGAACAACCTGGAATTTCCTAGGTTCTTCCTTTTTTACCCCTTTTTTAACACTGGGAATTATGTTTCCCTTTTCCAGTCACTCGTAACTTCACCAGTCTGCCATAACTTTCCAAATTTATAGATGGTGACAAAATCATGATATTTAGGTAGTCAGGATTTGAACCCAGAAGCTTGAATTTGAAACAGTTTATAACAGCACAATTACAGTGATTAAACTAAACTGCTTATGTGTGATGTTATTTTATGGCAATTTCTTTGGGAAGATTGGTTGCTCCTCTAAACTCTTACCTTTACTTCTATTCATATGTCTAGAAAGAGATCTCAACACACCATTGTATACCTAATTAAAGAATCCTTACAGACACATCCATCTTTAAAGAACAGCAACAAAGACATCAAGACTAACTCAGCACTCAAGTGAAATTTGAGTATGAGTGACTAGAAAACCTTATTCAAACACCTTAACCACAAGGTCAGATACTCATTTCTTTCTGTGTCTTCTCATCATACTCATGAACCTGGCATCTTTTACTTTTCATTGTTTATGAGCCTGGTCTTTGCAGAAGAGGTGTTACCAGTGGTCTTTCACAAGTCACTCACAGCACCCTCAATCTTGATAAATGGCAATTTGAATCTCTTCCAGCTAAGGAGAGAAATCAGGGTGGCTTTTACTTCCTGCAGAGGTGAGACTTTACCAAACCAGCAAAACTCCCAAAGAGCCATGTATATTCTGCTTTAAAAGCAGTACACAGGAAGGAAAGAAGTCTTCACCACAAGGTCTCAGATGAGTCATGGAATAAACATCTCCCCAATGCAATTTTCCTCCCAATCAGCTGATCCACAGCAACTGCAGCACACAGTGGCATTCACAGATTCTCAGCCTGCTACAGATTCCAGTGAGTGCTCAGGACTCACTTCTGCAGCCAAGGATAAAGGCAGCAGGTGCTAGGTCATGGAAGATGAGGCAAGGCGGCACAGAAAGGACAAAGCAGTGTCCTGTCGTGAGGTTAGGTGGTAGATAATCTAGTGTGAAACAAGATTGGGATCTTACTTTTAAGGAATAAACACTAATTTTTCATGGCAATAATTTCCTCATAAGCATTTACTGATTTATATGAAGATGGGAAACCACTGGTACAGTTTCTGATCCTGAGAACTCTTTTCACTGCACTACTGCTACTCTGTTTAAAACAAGGACATTTAAAGTGTTAAAGACATCATACCTTCAGAAGGTGACCCTTAGCTATAGATTACAAATTGGACAGGGAATATTTTGCAATTCCAATTGAAATATCCATTCCCAGCATCTCAAGCGTTCTCCCATTCTTTAGCAGCAGAAATATTTTAAACACACACATCTCCCCGTTTCATGTTTCATGGTTCAAAATACATTCTAAAAAATGCAATCATAGTTACTCAGTTTTTTACTCCATATCAGATACCTAAAAGCCAGGCATTAGGGGCACCCAAATTACATACTGGAACCAAATCCCATCGTATAAGTAAGCTCTCCTTATACAGGGAGTAAAAAAAAATGCTTGCGAGTTATTTCAATCAAGTTCACAATCACAACTAGAGACAAATCACATGCTTAGTTTCAACAAAAACATTAGCAGGAGGCAGATGCTGACTGGACTGATAGTTTCCATTCATTTATTTAACAGTCATGCACCATTCACAACATTAGTCATTTAGTTCTTATGCTCCCCTCAATGGCATTGTTTGAAGGCTCCTCAGCAATTCTACTTCAGTATCACTGGCCATATTTTGTAACTGAAGTCTGTGATTCCACATAAAAAACCTTTTGGGTTTGATTCCATGGGCTGGGAAGGGGGCGGGTGGAGAGTGTGCTGTTTATCAGATTGCTTTGGGGGTTTTTTGGAGGGAGGGGGATTGTGGTTTTGGTTTTTTGGTTGGTTTTTTTTTGGTGGTGGTGGTGGCTTTTGGTTGGTTTTCTTAAGCATTGATTGATTCGAAGGTCCACCTGGTTCATTAATAATCAGGCAAAAAACAATTGTCCTTAGGAACACTGTTTTAAACCCAAAAACTGCATATAGCACAACTTAAAAGCTTCTCTAATAACAGACTACTAAAACTTAGAATCCTCAGGATTTGCGAAGCTCTTATTCAGCAGTTCTACAACCACAGGGTTTACCTCAGCCCTCACCTACCCCTACATGAATCATATTTGGGAAAGCAGCCAGTACAATACCCACCCAAACATACCATTTGATAAAGGAACCACTTTGTGAGTGGTTTATCAAGTAAACATTCAGCATCCTGGACTCCACAATCACACATTTCCCAGTTCACTGAGAGATGCTACTGGTTCTCTTCTTGCTGGTCTTTTATTACAGAAATTGCCCTCCTGCTGCAGTTCCCATCTTACCTGCTGCTTCCTGGTGCCTCCTGTGTTTCAGCATTCCCAACAAGAGAATAAATAAGCTACAGGTCACCCCATGCATTCTTACAATTACTGCTTTACAGAGCTAGTCCAGGACAAAACTAGAAATTTGGAGTATCTAAGTGGGACGAATAGAATAGACTCCATTTAGTGAATTTATCTCTGTCATTTCTGTCCACACCTCAGAGCACAACTGCTGATGGCAAAAGGTGAAGTGCTAACACACACATAACACACTTCCATAGAACAGATGAGTCCTACACAGTTACTCTGGTTTTGATTTCCAACTGCAAAGGAAAGATAACGCAGAAGCTCTTCAAGTCTTGATTTCTTCAGTTGCATCAACAAAGGAGTTTTTTTTTCCTGGACAATTCCATTTCAGCTTTTCAGCAACACAAAAAATAATCTGAATTTTCTGTATTGATGCATATGGAATTTTTTTCCTAGATATATGTAGAATACAAAAACATCAATAAAATTATTAATATGCAGACTGCAGTAAAGAGACTTGCAGCTCAGACTCATGGAACTTTTATCAGAGGCAACAGAGCGTATCTTATTCCCACTAGCATTTTTTATTTAAATATCTTCTCAAGGCAGCTATTAACAAGAAAAACATTCCTGGGACATAGCTGCTTCCAGCTCCCCAGTTACTACTAGGGGAATCCAGTGCAACAGAAGGCATTAGATTTTTCTTTCCCACAAATTAGTTTCTATTTAGAAACTACTTATGCCTATTTGTGAAGCCCTAGAATCTAAAGCACTGTGGTAATGCAAGCTCTTCACAAATTATTCCAGGCTCCCAGTGTCAGCACAAAGCCTCCAGTGGCTTGGGGAAAGGTTCTATTGCAACTCCTGCAGTATCATCATTTAGTGAGTTTGATTAGAGCAGTTGTGCACGGATGCATCTCGATTGCTATCTGCCCTAAGCACAGAGCATTGCATGCTTCTCCACTGGCCACACAGAGCATTCACAAAGCAGGTGGCAATAGTATCCTGTTTTACCATATTCATGGAGCTCTCTGACTCCTGGCAAATGGCCAAAGCTCACAGACAAAGTCTAATGGTTTCCCAGAGTCAAATAAAAATGGCCAAACTAGCTTTTGGATGGGCAGCAATATGCCCTAGCCCAATATCAAGTCCACCAGAAAAATCCAGTGTTAGTTAAAGCAGAAACATAATCTAAATTAGGACATTAGTAATTAGGTCAAGCTAATAGCAAAAGCCATTATGCAAAACGTTGTGAAGAGGCCACTGAGGCCTCTAGGGGCTGAAGAAGACACTTGAACAGCAGAAAGTTAGCTAGCTGTAATTAGTGATTATGAACAAAAACTTTCTGCCAGATTGACCCATTTAAAATAAACAGAAGTTCTTTAGAAAGATATGCATAAATTTAATGCACGCAAGACTGAATTTGACAGAATAGATTTTTAAAGAAGACAGAAAAAGACAGAAACACCAAAGGTAGCAAAAAGCTATTTCACATTCCAGTGACTAAACTGCAGAGCTTATTTCATCTGTGCAATGGATTAAAGCTTCTTCCTTAAGGCTCATAAAGAACTTGATGATTGCATGAAGACAGAAGCTAACAGTGCTTTAATCTGCCAACTTATCTAGCAAAAAACAAAAGGTCAAAGCACCACATCAAGGGAGAGAAGCTCAGAATGAATGTAGGTTCATCAAGAGGTGGTAAAGCAAATATACAGATAGTGAATGAAACCACAGACAATGCTCATTTTTATCTTTCATCACACTTCAACCCATAACACATGCCAAAAAAAAATATCAGCCTTGATGACTTTCAGAAGACTGGGACTTCTCAGCAAACTTCAGCATCTGAATGTACACCTGACTAGCCACTGAGTACTCAACACTGTACCAAACCAACACTACTTCCAAAAAGAATTGAGCAAACACTTCATCTTTGATTTTCCTTAACCTCCAATATTCAGCCAGTACAGCAACTTCAAAAGCCTTCTCTTCACTCACACTCATTTTCAAAAAGATTATTGGAGGAGTGAACCAAAGCATACTGATTCAACATACATTTATAATTATCCATTTTTGTACCACTCTGCAATGACCAGCCTTTGTGGCAACCTTGACTTGCCACCCACCTGCTTCCCTAATGCTTTTGACTAATTTCATTCTATTCTCTAATCCACAGATGCTTTTCCTGAGCCAGTCCATATGGCCCCTAGATTTCTGTACTGTCTTGCACTACTGGGGCAGGCCCATGGTCCATCCAGCCCAGGACTGACTGGCAGAAGCAGCACAAAACACTACCCATTAACAGCAAAGCAACTGCAATAGAAATCTGACTCCTTCTCCTCTGTTACCAGACACTATCTAGAAAAATCTGTCATTCAATTGATGTGTTCCCTTCTACAGGCAACTTCTAAACCATGCTATGAACACATTTTGACCAGGCTTCCTTGTAGAACAAATGGCTAATTAAAAATTGTCTAAAAAATATTGCATTATTAAGACATGATACACATAAATGCCCATGTTCAGCTTTGCTTTTGTGGCTTCATTTTATGTTTGTACAGAGTCTATTAATGTCAGTAGAGGATGCCTGCGCTGTACAGGTACAGTTCAAGTTTTCCAGCACTGCTGGAAAACAAAGAGCATGTTCCCAGGCTTTCACAGATACTTGAAATCTCAGATTGGACACAAGAAGCTGTAAAAGCCTGGCAACTTAGTGGAAGAGTAAGCAAAACTGAAAACATTCCCATGCAGTATTTAAAAACTCTGTCCTCAATATTTTGTTGTCCTACATTGTGTTTTAAGTTGCAGTTACAGAAGTGAGTTGATGCTACAACCCAAGTACAAACCAGCTCCTCTTCGGACCCTAGACAATTTTCTTCTGAATCGTTCCATGCCTAAAGACTGCCATTACCACCTCAATACCTTCCACAGACTTCTCAGCCAATCACAAAATTTCCCTCAGCTCCTGCACATACTACATAGGGTGATATTTCCACTAACTACAAAGTAATGTCCGAGTCACATCAATACCTGAAAATATGAAAACCTGAAAACCCTCTATGCATCTCTTCAATAAGTAAAAACCATGTATGACCTCTAAGACAGCTGACTGTTCAATTTACTATGTTGGCTTTTTTTTTTAATCCTACAAGTCTGACCCAGGTAAATCACAGACTTACCTTATCAGTATTCAAAGTGGACAGGAGTGACTGAGCTAGGATAACTGTAGCCAGAGGTGTATTTACTGGGAAGCTACTAAGGCAGACTGCATCTATCAAGATTAATACACAATATGTGATATTCTAGGATCTACTTGGTTACTCTCACTTGTCATCAGCATTGATAAGCATATGTAGAAAATAAAAGTCTCAAAAAATATACAGTAATGTAATGAATGAAATGCATTGTTATAGAAACATTTATGACATGGATTTTTACCACTGCAATACATTTAATTCTATCAGCATTAGCTTTGGGGAGTTTCTACAACATGATACATGCAAAGTAAGTCTGTGACAAGAGATGAGAAAAGGGGAATTCAGACTTCATAAAAACAATTACGAGTTACAGTGTTCTAGTTGCATTAGTATGCTAAAACCATCCAAATTAGAAATTATGTATTAGCAGGAAAATAATCTGTAAGAATTTTTTTAAGTTAGGCTGATCTTTTGTTTGTGGTTTTAGTAAAGTCTGGCAGACGTTAAAGAGCTGAAAAATTAAATTTACAAAGCAGTTACAAAGCTCCTCCAGATTCCATTATTTTTCCTCCAAAGGTGATAAAAACTTGTGTTTCTTTCTCATTTGCACTTGGTCACTCTTGGTGAGGAACTCATAATACATGAACAGAATCGGAAGCAACAACACATTCTCTTCATCAAAGAGAAATTTGAAAAATAAAGTCTTTGCAACACAGACTGAGGGGAAAAAACTGAACTAAATCAAGTATCTATACCACATTCAATTAAACAGTTAGAAGCACTAAAGCTTTTAAAATATCTCTAAACCTCAGTTTTGTTTTAAAGTTAGTAACAGATCCCACTGTAAGTAATTTATTTTTCCATTCTATCATCTTCTCCAGCCAGAAGGCTTTTTTATTTTAATAAACTAAGGGCAGCAAATATGAGGTAATGAACAAGAATTCACCTGACTTGTATGCAAAGGAAATTCAAGGAGTTGAGTTGCTGCTGCCCAAAGTCAATTAAAAATAAATTCACAACGCATGAGGAATATACACCCATAGTTTAGCTCAGTCTGTCCAAAAAAGTAACAGAACAGATTAATACTTGAACAAGAACTTGCTATCAAAGTTTCTACAGAATAATCAGTTTCTTGAAAGTTCCTATTTCCCTCTTCACTTTTAAGAGGTCCTGATATACACACAGGTGTGGGCTGGTAAACTGTGTTCATTTAGAAAACTGACCCAAACAAAACAGATCAACTTGTACATTTCTAGGAGCAGAATTTCCAAAGACAACAAAATGAGACCAGTAGTGTTTTGATGCTAGAAATGAGCTCATTAAGCACTTTGTTACACTGCTGAACAGAGAAAGTGCCAGAGGTGGCTCTCCAAGATCAAACATCGCTGAAATGAACAACTTACTTGCTTGAGTAATCTGAACTACAGAGCTTCAGTTTCTTTAGTAAGCAGCAGATCAATTCCCACACACTTCAGATTTTTGACCTCCTGAGTCTTTCACATATAGAACTTGACCATCTCTTAAACACTTAAAGATGAGAAACATCAAGACAGCACTTTTGTCTTCTCTTGATAACTTCCATATGCAAGTTGGAATGGGCATAACTAAGAGCTACATGTTTTCCCAAGAAAGTAAAATTAGGGCACCTAAAATCCCTGTTTAATAAACAATCTTTTTGCCCAAAATCTTGAGGATGGTTATGCCATAAAGAATAAATATGCTAAGCCACCTTTCCAACCAGATTTGCCCAGTCCTCCTTGCACTCTGATCTAAAGGTGGTTCAACTCAGTGACCGAACAAACCCCAGACAGTGCAGGTCCAAATCATGAGAAGCAGGCTAGCGGATCTCTGCTCCCAGCTCTGGTGACTGCAGCTGTGAGTCACCACAAAGAATGAAACTAAACAGGAGGTGATAGATGGGGCTTAACCACATTAGGCAAACAGCAGCTCAGGGCACGATTGTCATACCCCCAGCACAATCTGCACATACCTGAGGAAAGACACTCCCAAAGCCATTGAGAAACAAACTACCAGAAAAGCCAGAGCTAAAAGTCACCTTTTCAGATAAAAGTTACAGATTTTCTGTACACCTACACAGAGAAAACAAAGTACATTACTGCTAACGAGTACTTGACATGCCTTAAATTCTGGTCAGCATGATTTCAGAGCTATTAATTGACAAAATGGTCACAGGTAACAAACAAACAGAAGCAGAACTGTGATAGATGAATAAGCATTGCTTTAAAGGGAGACTTCATATCCCTCATATCCCAAAAAGCTACATTAAAAATCAGCTTCGACGTTTTTATTAAAAAAAAAATCTAGGAAATAATGGCTTTCTGTAACAAAAATTACAAGTTTGTTGGCTGGTTTGATTTTTTCATGGATTTCACTTTTAATAAAACCATTTAACCTGGAGACATCTTCTTCAAAAATACCTGATTTGCCTGCTAGCTGATATTTTCCTCAGACTCAGAGAAATCCAGGGGCTTACTGTTTTTACTATTGCTCCAATATTTGGATTTTGTTCTACCATATCCAGGCAAAGAATCCTTACCACCTAACTGTTGGTTGTGTCATGACACCCATCAGTGATAAAATAATGTGGGGCATGAGCATGACCTTCAGCTTCCCATACATAGGCAGGTGCACTGAAATGGTTGAGGAATCTTCTCAGAGAGGTCAGGGTTGCTGTTTCACTTCCAGAAAAAGTGAGAAGACAGTTTCAAAAATTTCCAATGCCAGAAACTCTCCTCTGTCTATCTGGGAAATGAAGACCTAGGAAAATGCAGCCCATGGGTCAAATTCACCAGATCTCTTAAATCTAAAATCAAGGGTAATCTTAAATGACTCTGAAGTTTTTGCTCCTCTCTTGTCCAAAATGAAGAAGAGGAATCAAGGAGCTTTTACATTTTTAATTATTCTGCTGAACCTCTTTCCACTGCTGCCATAAAACACACCTATAGCATACCACTCAAAAGAAACAAAGTAAAATTTAACACACTTATGAACAATTTCCCCTCACACAAGCATCCCAAATTCTAAATTATTCACCAGAATTTCCTTTTAAACCTCATGTCCATATACATGAGCACTGGGTTTAGCCAAGGACATTTTCAAGTGGACTCCAAGTAACTTAAATTACTTCCTCATACTTGAAGCATCCAATTAACTTTCTTTTCTGCACTTTATTTTTCTCACCACTGCCATTCCCCTGTATCAAGACTTTCATATAAACAATCTAGGGCACTACACTGTTAATATGAAAATATTTCAAAATAAATATTTATCATAACCCAAGAAGGTAACATCGAAAAACATGAAACAGACACTACACACTAATACTTAGTGACCATTAAAATTTGCAAGCAGCAAAGAATACTAATAACAAAAAAACCGAAATGCAAACAGCATAAAAAACCAGTATGATTTCTACCTCAACTTTCCTTGTTATTGAGCTTTATATTATTCAATGCTCTCACTTCCTGGTTTGTCAGACACTACATTGTTTCAGAGTCACAGCTGCTCACTCAAAGGAAGAAGGAGGAATGAGAATTGTTTTTAGAGATGTTTTAAGACCTGGTAATAGCAGAGTATTTTTGTAAACTTAAGAGTTTTTCTCCTAAGTCTGATCTCCTGCATCAAGGAATCATTATTAACTAGTCTAATCATTCTAAATTATGCAATTTAAAGCAACTGGCCCAAAAAGTTCAATGGTATATATTACACTTGTAGCTTCAACAAGTAAAAGTTGTATCCTCAATGTTTAGTGAGATCTGTTACAAAATATTAGATACAGCCACACAGCATTCAAAAAATAGCAGCTAAGTCCCTAGTTCATTAATTTAAAAAAAGGACACTGAAACCATATTCTTCTCTTCCCAAAAATCAGACTATATAAAACATGTTTGAATGAACTGCTCCCTGATATCCTTACCCTCAGCACATGGAACATGAAGTAGGTAGAACTTCCAAAGCCAATGGGAAGCAAGAAGGGAAGCAAATTTCTTTGAAAAATTGCTTTGACTGAAAACATTGCGTATGTTTTGATAACAGTTTGAGTTACTAAATTAACATTTAACTTTCTTGTTAAGTACACCTGTTAAATGCTTAAACATAACAATATGTTTCTAGCTCTAAATAAAGCAACAATTTCTCTGAGGAAAACAAAGGAAGAGGATGCTTCCAGTTGTTTCAAGTGTGTATATAAAGAGGCTCATATACTTTTTTCAAGCTTTTTTGGATAGTAAAAAGAACGTGGTTGAAATCCAGCATGGTGAAAGCATAAACATGTAAAAAATTATCAAAAAACCTGCTGATTCTTCTGTACACCCATGCTGTTCCTTACCCTGATTCAGGCAATCAACTTACCAGGTTAAACACAGTGTCAACTATGTCTCTGTTGGACACTTCACCAACTTCCACCAGTCCTGTCAGCACAGCGAATTTCATCTTGATGCCTCTGATGGGGACTCCTGGATTCAAAGGCTGTAGCACACTTCCCCCTTCAACAGCATTTCCTTCTTTTCCTGCTCCTCCTCCTCCATCATCACCTGTTGGCTGAACAACTTTTCTGCCTTCATTCGCCATGGCCAGTTCACCGCAGGCTACGGCTTCCAGCGCCAGCTCCACCCGCACGCCACTCCGGGAAGACCTGGTCAGCCAGGGAGGTAGCGGCGGGTCTCTGCCTCCTTCCCTTGGGCTCCAGTTCCCGAGGAAAGAGGCGTCCGGCGGGGGAGGGCGTCAGGCGGGCGGAGGGGATGCGCCCCCGGAATCGCGGCTCTCTCCTCGGCAGGAGGCGCCTGTCACGGCACTGCCCTTGGGCAGGTATTCGCAGGCCTGAAGGATAACCCGAGGTGTGTTTCAGACCGCGCTCCGCCAGGCACTGCCCACAGTCCGCACGTCCCGGGCCCTGCCCCGCACCCAGCGGGAGTCGCCCCGGGAGCGCTCACGCCTCTCCCTGCGGAAGTGCTCCCGGCTCCGCTGCTCTCCGAGCCCCCACCTCAAAGGTTTAATCTGCTTTTTTCTTTTCTTTTCTTTTAACCTAGAGGGAACACGCT
>VWYI01018004.1:26533-58340 GCA_013399455.1 Anthoscopus minutus
CCGCGCGCTGCGCACGCCCAGGTGAGCGCAGGTGAGCGGAATCCGCGCCCTCCCTCCCGTCCGTCCCCGGGGACGCCGCTCACCCGTGGGGCCGCAGCGCCAGTGTGGGCCCAGCTGGCCTTGAGGCTCTGCGCAATAACTTGTCCCAGACTATTGCACTGTTCGCAGAATTGGTAGGGAAGGGGCCTCTGGAGATCATCTGATCCATTCCTCCTGCCAAGGCAAGGTCATCTCGAGCAGGTGATGTATCCAGGTGGGTCTGGAATGTCTCCAGAGAGTGAGAGTTCTCCCTAGGCAGCCTGTGCCACTGCTCTGGCACTCTCAGTATAAAGTTATTCCTCATGCTGAGGTGGAACTTCTTGTGTTCTAGCTTGCGGTCATTGCTCCTGTTCCTGTCGCTGGGCAGTGTCTGGCACTATACTCTAGGAACCCACTCTTGGTGATATTTATGTGTATTAATGAGATCCCCTTCAGTCTTCTCCAGACTGAACAGGCCCAGCTTCCACAGTCTCTCCATAAGAAAGATGCTCCAGACCCNCACAGACCTGCTGCGCTGCGCCGGCCGCCACTCCGCTCGCCCAAAGGTGCCACAAGTTCCAGCCGCCGCCTCACAGTGCGATCCCGCTCAGCCCCATCTCCTTCCTGCCGGCGTTGCCACTCGCTGCCGCCATGACAGCGCGGAGCCCCCGGAGCGCCTGCGCGNTAGGAACCCACTCTTGGTGATATTTATGTGTATTAATGAGATCCCCTTCAGTCTTCTCCAGACTGAACAGGCCCAGCTTCCACAGTCTCTCCATAAGAAAGATGCTCCAGACCCCTCATAATCTTTGTGCTCCTTTGCTGGATCCCCTCCAGTAGTTCCTTGTCTGTCTTGTCCTAAAGAGCCCAGAACTGGACACGGCCCTACAGATATGGCCTCAGTAGGGCTGAGTTCTGTAACTATTCAATAACTGAAGTCTGCCCTTCCTGAAGCAATTTTCTTTTTCTTTTGGGAGGAGGGATGGTTTTGAATAAGGGTTTTCTTGGTCTTTTTCTTTTTTTTTTTTTTTAAGAATCAAGGAAACCCAATGCTAGCAGCGGGCCCCCTGCCGGGCACTCCACATTCGCGGACCTTCCCCGGAGGAAAACCGCGGCTATGCGGGAGAAGAGGATGTTTGGCTGGTCCAGCTCCAGTTCCTGCCGTCGCCAGAACGATCCTGGCCGGAGAGGCGGGTGAGTCGCTTCCACCACCCAAACCTCCAGCATGGGCAGGTGCACTGTCGCTCTTCCTTCTCCTCCTGTTGCTCCCTGGAGAGCGCAGGGGGCGCGAAGGTGGGGCATGAGAGACGCCACCCAATGCGACGAGCTGAGGAAAAAAGGGAGCAGGATGAGGGAAGGAAAACTCCCTCCCTTCAGGTGAAAAGTCGGTGACGGTAGCTCCGGTTGTTCTGGTTTCTCAGACCCGATGTCACAGCCGCTCCCCAGCCCCTAAAGGTCTCCCCGAAAGGGTGGCAGTGCCTAAACTCAGCGTAACGAAGCCCCCGCTGAGCCCCGGGGTAGGTGGCAGAACCTCCACATACAACTGGGTTAAAGCACGAGAACTGCCGACCTTTTCATGCTCTCTCCTAGGGTGACGTGAGCAAAAAATAGTTATCAGTCCTATCCTATCTCTTTTGTTTGGCCTTTTACATTAATTTGTTTTGATATTAGTCTGACTATCTGTTAATAAAGAAGTGGGAACATCTGCTCTTCCGATCTCTCAAGGAGTCTTCAACTGTGCATTTTTAAGGAGACTGCCTGTGTTAATAAGGATTAGACATACTCCTAATGACTGTAGGGTCTTGTACCAGCTGTTTAGCAAGCAGACAAGTGTTTGAGGTTTATTAACAAAGTATCACAGCCAACATGGCAGCATCAAAGATTTCCAAAGGAAGGATCATCTCAGGAATGTGAACATAACCTGCAGACAGACAGATATAGAAAACAAATATAAGCATATGTGCATTTTAACATTCCACATCCTCTGTGATATAAAAAACTGTCATTTATGTAATTCTATGATGGGAAAGGGAATTAAGTTTTAAGCTGGTAAAAATTTCTGTGTTTTGAATTCTGGCATTAAAGAATTTCCGAGGAGGACAACTGGAATTTTTATGGGAAATAAAAATTTCTCCTTACACTTGATACTGCACCGTATTTGGGATGGAACCATTTGGATGTACCCCTCCCTGACTGTGTTTACACAGACAAATAAAAGGTAGAAGCAAACTCAAAGCACAGTTTTTCTGGAAAATGCTCTTCTGAAGTGATCTGCAATGTTCCTTATAAGCATACCGAATACAATTTCAATTAATATTAATTATTATGCTAACTGTATTATTACTGTTAACATTATCAACATCATATAAAATTTTAACTTGCCTGTGGCCCTATTTGAGAATGCCATACTTAGCATGTGTAGATATCAAATTTCCCATGGTTTTGGGGCAAAAAGTACAAGGCACTAAAGACAAGACACATTCCATTATAATGCCTGTTCCATTCCCTTCCTACGTAATTTTCTCACATTGTTACTTTCATCTATAGAGTGCATGTCAAGACTAGAACATTTCATAGCTGCTCTCCTGTTTGAATTTCCAAGTCCTAAGAAAAGACTAAGCTCCTTTTTTAACTTTCTTTTCTCATTTTCCTTGGTTACATACATACATACATATATATATATTATCAGGGAGGGATGGTAATCTCTAATTTGAGTGGCAAATATCTGCAGTTTCTTCCTCAGAATGAGAAATGTTTAGAACTGTAATGTTGACATAGTCAGTCTCTGCAAAGCTACAGTGATCTTATGTGGCTACACACATGCTGTGTAATCTTGAAATTTTAATCTTAGTTCTTGCTTCATGCATGTTTTGCATTCCTTACATTTAGTGCTTGAGCTTCCTTGTCTTTCTGAGTCACCTGTAGTTCAGTAAAGTATTGGCTTCCCTGTTATAAGGAAGATAAAATTTTTATTTGAGCATTTAACCTGGCTAAGTACGCAAACACGTCAGTTTTATCTGCCTGCTTTTAAGTATTCTCTCTCTCCATGGTTGGTCCTTAAGGTATCCATCAGGCTATTCACCACCAGGAAAAAGCAGAAATTAAATAATGTTTGGAATTTTTTATATAGCTACTGACTTAGAATATGTGTTCTGTTTGTGGCATCTCCTGTTATCCAAATAGAATGTAACATTTGTTGTTAATATTTTTCTTCTTTAACATCTCACTAAAAAGAAAATAAATAAAATACAATAATTGCAAAAATCCAGCCCCAACTTAATGGATTTCAGATGTTTTCATCTTAACTGCACACTCCAATAGCCAGCCAATCCAGCTTGCCAGGGAAAGCAGCATTGTCACATTGAATCCTGTCAGATCTTCCTGTATTTCCTTATAGATAAATAAACACTCCCTGACTGACCTTGATTGTTAAAGGTAGTGGGGGGTATGTGCATTAGTCAAGGCCAGTAAAGTTCAGCAGACTGCCAGTTTAGAGTTCCATAGAATTTTTTTAAATTTGTTTTTTCAACCAGGTAAAATCAGTGTTAAATTCTTCACTAGCTGACCTGTTGATCTCAGTTTGGGCTGGGTTTATGTCCAAGCAACCATGCCAAAAACCCATCACCAAAGATCTGGAAAAATAGACTAGATTAGGTTAAATAAAGTTATTTAAAAGATGGAGAGTTAGAAGTAAACCCTGTTGACCTGAGATTCCCAGCTGTGGTTACAAGCCCAATGCTGGTTCTGCCTACCACAAGCAAACTGGAAGTGTTGTTCTAAGGGAATAAAAAATGACAGAAATTTTCTGTAAACGTTACACCCCAAAAGAAAAATCAGAAAGTGTGGATTAAAAATGAACTTAAACCTCATCTTGGCAATGAACACCAGGAGATCTTTTGACAAGTACTAGGAAAGTCTCTAAGCCCCATTTTAAGAAAAATTATTCTTTCTCTTTAAATAACCTTTAAAGTATTACCATGGGTTCTGGTTTAGAAGCTTTATTCAAATCTTCTGAACCCTCTCTTTGTTACTGGTCAGACCCCTTTGGGGATGCTGTGTTCAGTTCTGTGCTCCTCAGTACAAAGGGTACATGGGCACACTGGAGCAGGTCCTGGAGCAGGCCCCAAAGATGGTGAAGAGACTCACATATCTGGTGTAGGAGGAGAGCCTGAGGGAGCTGGGGGAGAGAAGCCTTGAGGGTCTTTCAATGTGCATTAATAGCTGGTAGGGGAGTGGAGCAGCTGAGGAAAAGGCCCACTGCCAGCTCCACTGCATCTGTTATAAGAGTAATTTTTGGCAGCTGGAGTCATTACCCTTTAAATTGCTGCAGATAAATCTGAGCAGTGGTCAGGGATCAGATCTTTTAAGTGAAAGCTCCCATTTAGTTCATATAGGATAAAAAAGCATGGGTCTACAATAATTCATAACTTTCTTCTGCTTTCACAGTGTAACTAAACTTATGTTCAGTTTTGTCAGGGCCTGAGGGTACTTCATGACACCTCGCAATATCAGAAAAAGTTTAAACTAAGCACATTTAAGCAACTAAATACTCTGCCTTTAAGCAAAATGAGGGAAGAGGAGTAATACATAATTTAAAACATTTTATGAGCAAATGCTTCTTAATCTTGAGCAACAAATGAGAATAAATGGCTGCAGATTGTGCCAGAGAGATTTAGATTGAATATTAGGATCAAAGGGTTATCAAGCATTGGGACAGGCTGCCCAGGGAAGTGGTGGAGCCACCATCCCTGGAGGTATTTAAAAGATGTGTGAATGTAGCACTTGGGGACATGGTTTAGGGGTGGGATTGGCGCTGCCAGGTTAATGGTTGGACTCCATTATTTAAAAGTGTTTTTTCCAACCTAAATGAGTTATGATTCTGTGATTAAGAGCTTCTTTAAAAACCCTTGACAGGATATAAAATTCAAATTAAAAAGCTGCTTTTAAATACTGTCCACCTTAAATATGAGAGCCCCTCTCAGTTTCTAGAGAGGGCATAGTACTTCAAGAGAGCAGTGTCATCCCAAAACAAAGCTCAGCCTTGCCTAAAGAGGAAAATTGTTTTCTTTTTGATTAGGTGTGAAGATGGCATTATTTCATTTTGTGGATATACTTGGTACATTTTTATAATGCAGGATTTTACAGTTTTATAATGTTCTTCTAAAATGCATATGATTTTGTTCTCATTTTTCCTTACAAATGCAATCTGTATAACTCTTCATTTGTCTCCATCATGTGTTCATGATTTGTAGATTGCTGCTATCAGTGCTCCTAAAAGCACTGAATTCATAAATTAATGTCTAATGAGTCTCAGCTATGTGGCATTGGAAAATGTATTTCCATTCTCTAAGGAATTTATGCAGGCGCTGAGCTGAAGAATCTGCTTTACCTCATTTCCTTGGTTCTCTTAAACTAGGAGGAATCTTCAAAATGTCAGTGTAATTGCTTACACTAAGCAGGTTGTTTCAGGAAGTATCTCAGGAACTTTTACCACAGCAAATCCTGAATAAATTTATGGAACACCTCATTGTGCGCTACTCTTAATGAGCAGACTTTTCCTTTTGATTTGATTCTGCATCCTTATTTTGTTAGCCTTTTGTTTCCACTCCCACATTTGTACTAAAAGATGTGATTGTTGTAGTCCTGTTAAGAATCCTGCTTCTGGCAGCACTGAAAGACCTGTTTGCATGTTTTCTGCTTTGGTGGTAAGCCCTACATTGGTTTTGGGCAAAACAGAAGTGCCTGACATGAGCAAACAGAAGACACTACAAATCATGTTACTTCACTTGGGCCCTGTTCACTGAAAGACAAGTTTAAATTCATGAAGTCAGATATCTGTGCACTTGCAGAGTGTGCTGGAGGGAGATGTTTTGCACCTGTGCTCGCCTGACTTGCTGTGCTGTACCCAAAGGATTCCGGGAGCCTGTGGAAGCAGCTGCTCCCAACCCTTCCCTCATCACATTGAGCTTGCACTGCAATTGTTTTTCATGTACTGTTCAAACTCTCCAGCCAAGCCTGATCTATCCAAAAGAAGCATAAGATCCAGAAATAGCTGCATATTAGAGTTTTGAGCAGGATTACGAGAGGTTTTCTGCATAAAACTCTAGTATGATCTCAGAGGATGTTTTGAAATCCCCAACAAATTACTTCTCACAGAGGCTGGATTAAGATCTGTGGAGTAAATGCAGTTACGGCCTGTGCTACATCACAGCAAGGAATGAGTTACAAAGCCTTGAATTATTACAATTAGTATTATTATTATAAAAACAGCTCACAGTTAGTAGGAATTGTGATGCTTCAATCTTGCAGTTCTATTGTACAGTTTGAACTACAAAGGTTAGAGATGCTCCAGGAATGGACACAGGAGGCATATAATCTCCCTCTGGCTTTTAGTACTCCTCTGGATCACAACCCTGAAGCAAAAACAGAAGAGAAAAGACAAGCCTGAGGATTTTGGCAGTCATTGTTTCCCAGAGACCACATAGCAACTGGTGGCTACACAGAAAGGAAAAAAAAAATAAGAGGGAGAGAATGCCTCTGAAAATATGTGCTGTATTTGGTTTTCTTTTTTTTAATAGCTGTATATACATTTTGGATGCTCTCTTAATTTTGTTTCACCTGAAACCTTTCTAGTACAGCTACTAATTCCTCTGTCACACGTATTTGTTGCTACCTCATTTTCTTTCTGATAAAGCTCCTCCTGAATTGATGCTTTTCTAGGATTCAGAGGGAGGAGGCTCTGTGGGAGAGAGGAAATTTAATAGGGCTTTGTGTAGGAGGATGGGCAAATCAAGGAAGAGAAGATGATCTTCATGTTTTAGAAGGAAGGAGAAAGACAATATCAAAATAATTAGATGAGTTAAACAGAGGATAGAACAGCAGAAAGTGAAAGGAATGAGGACTAAGCCTGTTTTAGAGAAACAAAATCAATGGCAGGGAAATGCCCAGGGAGACAGGCCATACAGAGCAGTAATGAATCTGTTCCTGCTTTAGGAGCAGAATGAAAACAGGAATAAAATATAAATATTTAGAAGACTGAAGTTTTACCAACCTCCACTGTCTTCCACTAGATTTCTCTCCCTGAGGAGTCACAAAGTGATCAAGGATTGTCTGACTGGATTAGCTGTGGTATTTTGCATAACAGGACGCTCAAACTGACTACTTTGCAAAGCAGCCAGGTGCTGTAAGACAGTAGTTTATTGTTAAGCATCAAGCACTGTGGAAGCCAGAATTTCCTAAAGATACAAATCTTTTGCATAATCCTGTCTGTATTATCCCCTATATCCTATCTCCACTGGATTTATGAAACTAGCAATTTGCCACTGATCCGATTACTCCAGGTAGCACCAACTGAAAACAAAAAAAAGTACTTCCAGCTCAAAATGCTGTGAACATCTAGCTAACTCAAGAGAAATAGATCTGAAGAAAATCTGCAATCTGGTAGCAGGGGCCTTATATTGGGACATAGAATTAAGGTCAAATTAGGAGATAGAGTTAAGGAATTAATTGAGGAAAGGTAGATCTAAACAACGTCCATTGCACCATGTCCATCTTGTTTTGGGGTAATGTATTGATAAAAGAGCTACCAAAGTTACAGCAATTCATCTATAGAAGTACTGGCAAGGGATATAAAACCAGTCCCAACCATTACCTCCATGAATACTCTGTGTGAAATTCATCTTCTTTATGTTGATAAGAGGTGAATTGTGGGATGAGCCAATAGAGTTGTGTGGTGACTTAAATATGATATCAAATGACCAACCCAATTGTTATTGGTAAAAGCAAGACCATTCTTACCTCTGCAGCTGCCAGCCACCTACTTATCTGCCTAAGGGATAAGCTGATCCATTTCTGTTAAGGAGGATTAAGCACCATTGTGGAAACTATTGATTTACATATGGCCAGATAAATGAAATTAAACTTGTGATTTGTTATTGCACTTTCATTTAAAAAAGCCTCAGCAGTATCCTTGCATTTGAAAACATTGCAAGAATTCTGATCCAGGCTATGATGCACATCAGACACATTATCTTGTCTAGAATTACCTTTCATTACTTCTATCTGCTGCAGAGTTTCAAAAAGTTACTTAAGTATTATTTCATTCTGGCTCTGGTACTACAAGCCTGATAAATGCAAAAAGTCCCCAAAGATCCAGAGAGTTTTTTTAAACTTAATCTAAGTTGTTCTCATAAATCCTAAATTCACAGAGAAAATTTAAAGAGAAAATATTCCTGAGAGTCTTTGATTTTTCTCACATTCATTCATGGAAGATGAATGGAGAGATGTCAATAGGATTGTTTTAACCCATGATCTGCATTAGATCAAGCAGCTGTACAGTTCAGTTCAGTGAAAATGCCAAAGGAGGAGGAGAATAGGAGGTTAGAAATGCATATCATATTTTCTTAATTTTTGGTCTATTTAGGATGGACTTCTTTTCATATGAGAAAAGAAGAGGGATGGGAGAATGCTGCAGAAATAATTGCACGATTGTGATTCTCTAACAGCCAAGTAGGCATTGGGAATCCTTAGACAGAGCTTCCCAAATCATGGCACATTCCAGTGGTGGCATAGAGACCACTGCCAAGTGCTGTACAGGAAAGACTCGAGAAGTGCTGCTGCATCAGTGGCTTTCAATAGGTATATTAGGTGCTGTACATCCTCCCCTTAAGGCCTGCCCAGGGATCCCAGAGCACACGGGCAGAGAGAGGCCTCTGTGAAGGTGAATCCTCCTTCAGTTAGCGCTGTTTGTGTGATTCACTTCCAGAAACCTTGTAAATCTAAGGGAAGATGAACAGTCTAGGTTATTTCACATCCTATGCTTCAATCATTCTGAGTGCCCTGGTAGATATTATTACATTTTTAAAGTATACCTAATTTTGTATTATAATAAATTTTTAAATTAATCTTAATTAACTCTTTTTTTAAAACCATGCCATTTTTAATTACTCTGCCAAATTCACCACTAGTGGGTTCTCTATACATTAAAAAGCTAGCTTTTTTTTGCATGTTTCCATTTCTTTGTTATGTTCTTATGAGCTTGCAAATCTGTAAGCACTTTTCCCCATTTGTAGGCTGATGGGGGGAGGTCAGGATGTTTATAAAGACC
Source organism: Anthoscopus minutus (assembly GCA_013399455.1). Lineage (NCBI taxonomy): Eukaryota > Metazoa > Chordata > Aves > Passeriformes > Paridae > Anthoscopus > Anthoscopus minutus. Next base: position 35,658 of record VWYI01018004.1, read on the forward strand.
TGGAATTAAAAAAAATTCATTTTATATTTTAGTTTTGATTACTGCCACTTTAGCATAATGACAACATCCATCCAGTTAAAAGTTCAGTTCTATTGGAAATTTTTTTTTCTGGTGAAACACTGCTAATCAAAACTGTACGAGCATACTTTCATAAGTAAAAAAAAAAGGTAAAATAGTCTCATAAAATAAAATAAAAAATAGAGAGTGAACAACTTTCTGTTCTAACATGGCCATCTGTCATTTATAAAGACATCACCCCATTAACCTGTCTAATCAACTCCATTCTTTTTTCAAAGTTGGTCAGGTAAGTTTATGAGGAGACATAGATGTTCTCTTGATTAAATCTGTTGTAAAATGGCCTCCCTGGTGTTCTGCTTTGTGTGCATTTACACATTTAAAGGTAATTACAAGTACATATCACTACTGTAAATTCCATGCTTGTCATATTACACTACATGACATTTTCATTTCCTTCTAGTGCAAATGAAATATGATACTTTCTGTTCAAGCAATAATGACCAATTAGAATTTGTTATTATTAATGTTTATCCAAAAGTACTCCAAGTCATGAGGTGGTTTCCTCCAAGGCAGCTGAATTTATAATGTGGAAAAAAGAGGGTTGACATGTTGCTATACCACCTTCAGCCATTTCCTCTCAAGCCTGGTTATTCCTTCAGCAAACAGGGAGATCCTTATATAAAACCCACAATGTGAGGAAGAATATTACTGAGCTGAAGTTTAGGAATTAAAACCCTGAGATGAGCTTAGCTGGTCAGAGCGTGATGCTAATGCCAAGGCTGTGGGTTTGATCCCTGTAAGGGACATTCACTTAAGAGCTGGACTCCATGATCCTTTTGGGAGGCTTCCAACTCAGAATATTCTGTAAAACCATTCCTTTATCTCTGTGAAACCATTCTTCTTGCAGAAATTTCAGAAGTCTGTCTCTCACCTTTCCTCCCTGGCATTTTGCTTTTATCACAGGAAGCAGAGCTCAGCTGTTGGAGGCTGTTGAGTTGCACCTGTCCTGATGCAATGTGGTCAAATATATTCACCAGAGTTGCTTCAGTGCCCTTGGATGCCACCAGCAATTGAGGGAACTATTGCAAACTGACCCTCAGAAGAATTGCCCAAGAATGAATCCAAACAACTGCATTATGCCTGGGAACCACAACAGGAAGGCTTCTCTAGCATGAGGTCAAAGTTTATGGAGATAGTTCAAATACCAAGTATGTTTTAAATACTTAACTGGTCACTTAGAGAAGTCCCAAATAGGTTGTATTTGACAAAATGCCAGTTTTTTCACTGCATATTGCAGCATTTGGATAATTTTCTAATTGCCTACTTCTTTTGTTTACAATAAAGTACACATCCTCAAATCCTGAGATATGTAGATTTATGCATATGTCTCGGGGTTTCCTGTGGTCAAGATGACCCTAAGATGTGTAAAAAGTCTCTTTTCTCCAACCCAGCTGTCCAAGAACGAGTCTGAAGTCTTTGGCTTTTGGTTTCAAGGTTGTTTATTGTTGGTTATCAGAAAAACATTTTCAGCCTGGCCTGCGGAGGTCTGTTCAGCAGACCAGACCAAGGCACTCTCTGCCCTCCCCTGGGCTGGTGCTCTCTTTTATACTATAAGCTACGTTTACTTTATTTATAGTTACTTTCCAATAGCTATCACCTATGTTAGACTGTGTCCCTTTACCTTATACCAATACCAAAGTGCCACCATCACCCAAAAGATGGAGGCTAGGAAGAAGAAGGAAGGAGGACAGGACAACGCCCAGTTCCCTCCATCTTGCTTCCCAGCTTACTGTAATAAGAATCCTAACTCTACACTTTTGTGACTTTTAATTCTTCATACAGTGATGGTGATTTGTGCCATGGCTCAAACTCCAAGCCACAAGAATCTCTGGCTGCATGCCAGGGTCTCTGACCTCCCTGCCAGGGCTTTAAACCCTCCTGGCCTGGGTTCAGATCACCCAGGACTGTCAGAGGGATGTCCTGGGTTCCCACACTTATGGAGAACTTTCTAAGAAATCCTTAAATGGTGATGAAAGCATCCTTATTTTCAGGGGAGTTTGAGAATTAAAACTTTTTATATTTGAAATCTTCTCTCTAGAAACTTTCCTCTCTAGAGGTAACTTGAGAGATGGACAACACACAAACCCAGAGTGAAGAGAGGAGGAAAACCAGCTCTGCATTCTATGTAGAGAGAGAGAGGGTTAAAAGAGAGCAACCAGTTGGAATTATGTTGAGGCATATCATAGGACAGAAAGCAGATGATAACTTTTGAGGTGTTCTATTTGGAAGATGGAAGCAGATCTGCTCTACTTCACTGAATTTAGTGAACGCAGCTAGCTGGGCAGTGTTACATCTCAAGGAATGGCCAGCACATCTCTTGACATATCTGAGGGTATTAGAAATTCAAAGGCAGCCTAAAAATATTCAGACATAAATTAAATACCCATAACCTTATCGCAATCATAGAGACAAGAATGGAGAGTCTGACTGGTCACTTTTTCGTCTTTCATTTTTCTCAGGTCATAAGCACCAGTGTCCCAATTACAGACATAATTTGGCAGTTGTTTCATCACCTTTTTCTCTCCCTGAAGGAAACCAATACTTGGAAAAACAAAGAGTAAGCTTATGCCACCTTTATAGACTGAAAATAACAAATATGATACTATGCAGCAGCTATGTCAAAAAATTTTAAATATATGGGGTTATGAATGATTTGTGCTTTATTGGCTCTTCCCTTAATATTTTTTTACTCAAAAGTGAAGGAAGATAGTAGTATCAGAAGCAGAGAGTAGAAGTAGCAGTGGCATTGGTGGTTTGTTTTGGCAGCCAGTAGACAGGATCTCACGAAAAGTTGTGGATGTCCCATACCTGGAAGTTTTCAAAGCCAGGCTGGATGGGGCTTTGAGCAGCCTGGTTTAGTGGGAGGTGTCCCCGCACATTGCAGGCGGGTTGGGATGAGATGACCCTTAAGGGCACTCCCGACCCAAATCACTGCAATTCTGTGATTCATGGCAGGATGCTCTGAAGGGCAAAGGGCCACAGAGACTGGTCAGTCTTGGATGCCAGCCTTCTGAAAGCATAGGGACCATCCACCCAGAACTGCAGGAAAATGGGTGTACACAGCAGGCCAGACTGGTTGAACAGGAAACTCCTACCTCAGTTCAAATCTGAAAAGGAAGTGTGTGGGGCTGGAAGTGGGGATGGGCTGAGCAGTAGAAACAGAAGTTTTGTGGCTCTGCAGGGATGGAGTTGGGTGTTGCTGCTGCATGTTGCCAGACAGGGTATGGAATCCACAACCTTAGAAATTAAAAAAAAAACTTGAATGCATAAAACCCTGAGCAACCAGACTGAACTTTCCAACATAAATCACTCAATGATTCATTGATCTTTACAGAAATCAGAGGTGAACAGGCCAGCCTAGACCACTTTCATCAGGTCACTGCCTGTGTTTTTACTGTACAGAAAGACTACTTGCCATTTTAACTTAGTAATATGAAATGAACCTAAGTTAAACTAAATCCTTACTGGTTTCATTTCTGGAAGTCTTTATTTTCCATTTCTGTGACATTTATATGTACCAGTATATACATTTCTTTCTTGAAGGGGATGTCAGTTTTCAAATAAGGATCTGCACTTAAAGAGAATTTAAAGATGGAATCAATTAACATCCTGATTTGATGTAGGGTAGAACTGTTTTTTTCTAAAGAAATACAGACTGAAGTCTACCTATTCATTGTTTCTTTCTATATGCACAGGAAGTTTATAAATGTATAATATGATATTTGGTACTTCAAATTCTTGTTAAAAATTGTCTCATTTTGAATATTGGTAGTAATAAAAAAAGATATTTACAAATGTTTTCTAATAGCCGGTCACATCAGAAGAAAAAAATCCACGTGTTGTTAGCATGATGAAAAATAAAGACTACAAGAGTACAAGTTTTCTACAAAAATCACTGCACTTTTTATACAACATTGTCATGGGTTACAGTACAAAATGTAATCAAAAGTGTGTTATTCTATCACCATCTACTGGAACTGGAATGAGGGGAAGTGATGCAATCTTGTGTTGATAAGCCAGCTGATAAGAAATCAGCAGGACAATTTCCTTATTTCTCCCACAACCCATCCTCCCTCTAGGGAGGGGTTTTCTGCTGATGGGCCATTGAGTCCACTGATAAGCTTACATCATCCCATTGGAAAATGCTCCATCCAAGGGGAGAAGCTGANTTTATATAAATGAATGGATCTAAAATTATAGTAGGAAAGTGAACTAGATGACTTCTTGATGGCACTTCCTGTAAAATATTTCTGTGATTTCTTTGTCAGGATATCCCATCATTACAGATGTAAGCCCAGGGTTGAGAAGTCTTTCTGCATAAGCTCATGCATATTGAAATATGCTGAGGTCTCTTTAGTTAGATCATTGTATTTAGCTGAAAAAGATCCAATAGAGGCCTAAGTGCAGAAATAAAGGTTGACATGATCTGGTAGTGCAGCTGGACTGATTTTGATGAAAAACATTGTGCGTGTTTTTTTCTCCCTTTTATATTTTAAGTACACTTTTGGTAGAATGGCTATGGCTATCGTATTTATCCATTTCAGAAGAATCTCTCTTTTTCAACTTAAACTTGTATCTTAAAAGAATACAGAATCAAAATAGGTGTTATCAGATATTAGCATGTAATCTCACTGGTTAAATTCAATAAATATAACAAATTGGAATCTTGCTTAAAGAAAGAGGCAAAAACTGAGCAGTGTTTAGGATTCAGCTGTAAAAAATAACCCTAAGTACCCACATGTTTTTAAAGGCTTAAATTCCAGCATTACAGGAGTGTAAATGTTGTTGGGGACTGGATATAATATTACTCTAGTGATAAGTGTATTTGCTGCTCTTTGAAAAAGGGTTTTCCACTAAAATCATAGCTGCCAGATTTCCTACACCTCTTGCGTTCCTCAAATATTTTGGAGGCTCGAATCATCTTAATATAAGCTGTAAAAGGGATAATTTTGCCCTGGAATCACATGTGCAGCAGTTCCTATGACACTTCAGACAGCTAGTAGTCTGAAAAGCACAATTTGAAAACACTTATATGAGCAAATAATCATGTTCTCCACTTACTAAATTAATTTAATGAGTCGCATTGTAAAATTATATTGCAAGCCATACCCGATCCTTGAGATGAAACATGCTACTCTTCAAATAATGTTGTGCAGTGAAATACTTATTCCTTGGAAGAAAAAAAAATCACAGAAATATCTTAATTTAGCTGTGGTATCTGATTTTTCATATTTTTAACATGTGCACCCAGTATGTGATGATTGGGCGAATAGACATTCAGGCAGATGCCTTTTAGACAAAAACTTTTAAAGTCTCATTTTCTTAATATGAAATGGGTGCTGGAAAAAGTATGAGGAAAGTCAGATTTTTTTTTTGCCAACTACAGCATAGTGGAAATCTTCTTGCATAATGAAGTGCTAACCAAGTCATGCTTTTGGAGAATGATTTAAAATGTGATTCCAGCACCAAGAGACTGTGAAAACAGCAGGACACCACAGTGTCTCAGTAATTTCAGCACAGGATATGCTGGGTTTGTGAGGAAAAAAGGTGAGAATGTTTGGTTTGGGATTTTTTCCTTCTTCCTAATTTCCAGTTGTCCAAACTCTTCCTCTGGGATTTTCACATCTCATGCATGATGAGGTGGAATTAATTATCATCAAACTAAATTGCCTGATTGACTATAGCTGAGTTGGCAGGAGAGAAGGGGAGATTTTAAGCTGCACCATGGGCAAATTTGGTGGGCAATAACTGATAAAGTCTCAACCACCTCACTAAGGCTTTTTACAAAATAATATCTTATAGGAGAATCAGACCTTTCTGAATAGCATAATAATGAGCTAAAACAAGCTTATATAAAAAGATGCATAATATCCCAATTACAGAAAAACTCACCAGCAATTTTATGGATTAATTCCAGATTGTTCTATCAAACAACAGGAAAAATCCCCGTGGAATTGAGAAGCACACAGAGAAATAAAATTTTGAAAATCAAACTTTTGCTGAGGATGAAAACCAGGAAAACTAAGAGAATACAGAAAAATGCCCTAAAACAGGTAAATGTGAACAATCAACTGAAGCATAACCTAAAAGAAAAGATTATGGAGCACAGGCATTATTTTTCCCCCCCACCCTATTTTATTTGAAAAAGTAAATAATTAAGAGACAGTATATAACAGCTGGCCTCTATTCCCTACAGAGGCCACATTTAATTGTAATTACACTAAGAGACCATTATTTTGTCTAAACAGCTTTCTGGACTTTCAACCAGAGAGCTCTAAGGACTCTGGCTCCACCTATGCCCTCCAATGCAGCAGCAGAAGGAAATGGATGGAGATTCTGGGGAAAAGGGCAGGAGTGGCCACTTCCAGGAAAGGGAGTAATCTGAGGTGAGAGGGGTGGGAAATTCATTGTGCTCCCTGTTATTATAAACACTGGGAAGTGATCTGTGCTAGCAGCAGTTTTTTCTTCATAATTTATGTGTTATGCCCTGATGTTTTGCTACAGTGGGATCCAACTATTCCAAGTATTTTTCATTAACAAGGACGCATAAAAGAAGAATTATACATCCATAAAAAAATAGGAAAGCAGAAAGGTTCTCATGTGAGCCAGGGCTCTAAAGAAAATGTTGCCAATGATGCATAGGGCTGCCTTCTGGACTTACACAGTGCTGTAAATACTTTGGGTGAGTTAAATAATGTAAATTTGAAGCAAAATCAAAAGGAGAGCATTAAACAGGGTGAAGAAGTGCTATTGAAAAGCGTATCTTCACCAAAAATGAACACTGCATGACAAAGTCCTTGGACCTTGATTTTTTCTGCCTAAATTATACCTGAGATATTGACTAATGTTACTCCCAATGTAATTCAGGTTTGACTACTGTATTTCTTAATACCTGCTTGTTGTAGGCAAAAATAAACCATTATATGTAAGAAAACTGAATGTTTTTTTCCTAAATTAGAGTATTTTAATAGAAAGTCAACTGAATTTACCATGGAAGTGGGCCATCAGTATCTGACTGTGCCAAGGTAGAGAGCTGGCTTGGCTTTTTTGCTATGCAAGTTATTTCTGTAGATATACCCTGCCTGTAAGGTTTGCTAAACTAGAAGTGCAAAAACAGTTGTAGGAGTTATCTAAGAAGGGGAGAGGAGGATTTAAAACAAAGAGCTTGTGTTTTACTTTGCTTGTAAGGTAAAAGCAAAGGGAAATTTTGGGATAATGTGCATTATGTATGCTTTATGACAAGTAAAAGAAAAGATACTTTTTTACATCTGGAAATAATTCTCTTGATTCAGATGCTAAATAAAATTATGATAATTCCTCCCTCAAACATGGAGTACATAAATAAGTTATGCAAGAATATTGATTTTGTTGTGCAGTATATTCATAAATATTAGATAAAAGAGGAATCTCAGTTACAGAAAGCAACAAAAGCTAGTGCAGTCTCTTGAGTTTTTCTTTTATTAAAATAAATTAATAGTCTTGCTTGGATTCTTAAAAATAATACCTATCCAGAAGTTAAACATGTTTAAATAAATGGACTGCACAGATTTCCAAAGAAAGAAAGGCCCAACACTATCAGATTTATGAGAAAGTTCCTTGTTTTTATTCTGGTAGATTAAAAAATATATTTTAAACACAACACATTTTCTGCTGCTTACTTGATAATAGTTTTGTATGATTGATGTATAAAAAAAGAATTGGTTTCTAGAAATGAGTCTGTTTTGGTAGAAACTGAAAGTTTTCACTGGTAGTTTTAAAAAAAGACAATGAGGTTACATTTCTTAGGAATATTTAAAAATATCTTTGACACATGTAGCAATAAGAAAGTGTTATTCAAAGCTTGATCATTTAAAGAAAATTAATAGAAATCCATTTTGTTCAGACTAGAAACTTCAAAGGACAAGTCTGATCAAGACTTTCATGCCCCTTTTTAAAAAAAAAGAGCAAGCAGTCATATCCTGAAGTGTTGATTGAGCTGTTCACTCTTAGTTCTCCTTAGCTTTAAAGGTGCCCTTCTATTTGTCTGTAGTGTATGATAAGGGAAGTGACTTCTCCTTTCTTAAACCTGTATAAAGATCCTTGGAACTGATTTGATTTTACTTGATTTGAGGAACCTGAGAACAGAAAAGTTTCTGGCACTTCCATTGTCCTTATCTTGTATCATGATTGCATCATCCTCTTGCAAAGGGTGCTACAGAACCTCTTCATGTTGAGAAAACTGTTTGCAAAGACCAGTCATTTTGGGTAGTATAGACAAGATCTCAAAACAGTTAAGCAGTTTAATGGAAACGGACAAAGCTAGAGGGGAAGGGAGACTTTACTTCCTCTATGTTTCTAAAGATTTACAGAAAGCTACATAAAACATCTTGGCTTCTGAAGTAGGAAATTATGTTGATTCCTAGGTGAGGGTTCCAAACCCTTCATAAGGAGACAAAGAGTTCCTTTTCACACAAAGGCTTTCAGCTAGAAATAGAAATGAAATAGACCTTAGCATTTCAAGTGAGAACTTCTTTAGACCTTAGTTATCTTTACACATATCTTTTAAACCCGGTTATATGGTGTATTTCATAACCAGTTCTGACCATAGGAAGTAACTTTGTCTGACATGGTAGATATAAAAACCACATTTCACAGCATACCTTCACTTCTGTCTCCTGCCAGTCAGTAGGGCCAGTCTGGTGGGACAGTGGACTGGAGCACCTCCACTGCTTACAGCCTCTGGTGAAGCCAGCATTTTTTCAAGAAGTACCAAAGCCTAATGAAGCCCTTTACTCAGCACATCTGGAGAACTGTGACTACTCAGGTGGCCAAGAAGGCCAATGGCATCCTGGTTTGTATCAGTGATAGTGTGGCCAGCAGGACTAGGGTAGGGATCATCCTTCCGTTCTTGGCACTGCTGAGGTTGCATCCCAAATCCTGTGTTCAGATCTGGATCTCTCACTACAAGAAAGACATTGAGGTGCTGGAGTGAATCCAGAGAAAGAAAACAGAGCCTGGGAAGGGACTGGAGCAGAATTCTTATAAGGCAGATAAGGGTGTTTGCCCTGGAGGAGTCTCATGGGAGCCCTTAGTGCTCTCTGAAACTACCTGAGAGGAGATTGTAGCCAGACAGGGGTTAGTCTCTTCTCCCAGGTAATAAATGACAGGACAGAGGGAATAGCCTCAAGTTGAGCCAGGGGAGGTTGAGGTTGGATAATTAGGGAAAATGTGTTCACTGAAAGGGTTTTCAAGCTGTGGAGCAAGTTGTGTGGGGAAGTGGTGGAGTCACCATCCCTGGAGGCATGCATAACCCAATATACAACCCATTTGCTTTTGGCATTTGGAGGCATAGTGTAGCAGTGGGCTCGGTAGTGCTGGGTTACCGGTTGGCCTCGATGATCTTAACCCCTAAAGGTCCTTTCCAAGATGCAGGACTTGGTGACTGTGAATCCCAGCGTAGCGACCGGGATCAGGCGCGGCAAGTCCGTGCCGCAGTGCCTCTGTTATGCCAGCAGGCGGCGGTAGCGAGCGCGGCGCTGCTGCCATGCCGCTCTCCGGCCGCCAGGCGGCATCAGCGAGCGCCCGGCGGGCGCGGCGCCGGCTCCCAGCCCCGACAGCGTCCTGGTGACCCACAGCCTCTGGGTCGCCCTGCGCTCACCGGGTGCTGGTGGTGGCAGGGCTCTGGACTGCCCTGCACTCATCCTGCTGGGTGAGCTGCGCTATTGCGGAGAGCTTGTCCCTCACGGCTGACGCTGCTTCATCGCCCCCTCCGGGCAGGAAAAACTCCCAAGGCCCAGAGAGGAGGGGAAGGAATGAAGCGCCTTGAGGCACAGGTTTCACGGTGGCCACATGACTCAAATACACTACAGGTACTTTTGCTGAACATCTTTATGGAAAATAAATACAAACGCGTACATCCTGGTCTTTGAGAAGGAAATATGCTGCCTTTTGTCCCACGTTAACAAACTCCCGATAAAATGTGCTCTGAGGCACTGGGCAAACCCTGCAGGAAGGCACCCTCCGAGCCATTCCATTCCTTCAGCAAGGCAGACCAAGTGCTACAGTGTTGAAAGCAGTTCTTACCTGGCAATTACTCTGAGATACTTAAATCAGTACTGTTGATGATGATACTTACTGTTACCGTCTTGGTCCCTCTCCCTGATAAGAAGCTGAAAAACCCATTTCTGCTAGAACTTCTTTCCCATGCACAGATGGAGACCTGATGCACATATTTTGCCATGGCAGAATTTGCTGAGAGTGGGATATCCTGGGAACCCAGATATCTGAACTACTACTGCCTGCAGGCACCACCCTGTGGGTTTCCTTCAGAGACCAAACTGAAGCAGAGAATTTAAAATGTGTTTTCCAACTGTTGGCTCCTGTGACACTGTGCAGACAATCCCTATGAGAGCTGCTGATGAGGGAAACTATAGCCCTGGCCAAATACAAGACATAACATCAAAGATCTCATCTGTCACCCACAAGCTGCAGAGTCTCAGCTGGACTTGGCTGATAGTCGTGCTTTGTGCTCCTCTTTTTCATGGAGCTGGCACAGTGTATTTTCAAGGAAAGGGAAATACTAATATGAATCAGTGCAGTAGGAATTGCAATGCTCCTTTGACTGGCATGAGGGTCATGTTTCAGGATTTATTTCTGTACCAGACGCCAAGGTTATATTTAATGTGCCCTTTGTATGCTTGCTGGTGTTATAAATGTGGTCCCATATGTCTAATCAATAAACCACAAACTTAAAATTTAACAATAATTTTAATTAAGTAGTAATTTTATAGAAAAGGTTACAATCCAATATAAAATAGATACTAAATGATTTTATGTTAAAGCTTACAATCTAATATAATAGAGCAAATAATTTTACAAGGGTTCAGCTAAAGCATAAGTGAAACCGACCAGGGTAACCAACCAGGGTACAGGAGTGGGCTTCTCACCCTCCTCACGTACAAAGATAAAATATTCCAAACACATTTATATACTGTATGCTAATACATATTCATCAATATTTTTCTATAAATCTCCTCCTAGTTTCAATTCCTAATATCTATGTCACTATACTATACAGTGCACGCTCTCACTGTTGCTAGGCAGTCTTCTGTACTTTTAGGGGGTCTTTTGGATGAAAGCTGAGGGTTTTTTCTCACTGTCGTCTTGATAACTGGTGGCGCATGCGCCAGTTAGCTTGGTGCTATTAAGTAAGTACTATGTTCCAATTAAACCTTATTTATTACATAGATAAAACCCCTATTTCAAACTCTCTATCTGGAGTTGTCCCAACTCTCTTCATCTCAAGGTTGGTTCTACTCTGGCGTTATCTTAACTCTGTTTTCCCAAGGCCGAGTCTAATTTCTGTATTCTGTTTCTCACAAGTATTTTCTACAAAGAAACCCATCTGCCTTACAACACTAATCACATATACTTTTCCAATTATTTTCTCAAACTATTGATACAATTACAATTTAATCAGCACGAATCACATCCATATATTTCACTGGGGATGAGGGAGGCAGATGAGAAGACACAGGTCTCAGAAAAACTGCTGATTTCAGAGCTGGTCCTGATGATGAGCAGCAAGACACAAAAGTAATTTTGTCAGGGAGAAATACATTTACAGATATATTGCATTTCCTGTGGAGCAAGTGATGACTGCCCTGTGCAGACATGGATGCAAGGGAATAGCTCTGTGGGAAGAGATTTTTCCCCATGCAATGATTTGGGGAAAGGGCATTCAAATAACTTTGCAGCTTACCTGCCATCTCACTCACAGCTTTTGCTGTTGCCCAAGATGTCAATGAGCATTTTGATAGGAAGGGACATGATGAAAAGCCACTGTGGTCCTGCATTTGTTAATTCTGTGTCATGGTTTAGTCCTAGCCAGCACTTCAGTCTCACAAAGCCACTCACTCACTCCCTCCTCTTGCCTGGTTAAAGGTGGAGAGAGTCATAAAAGTGAGAAAACTCATGGGTTAAGAGAAAGACAGTTTAATAGGTAAATCGAAAGCTCCATGCACAAGCAAGGGGAAACTAGGAATTCAGTCATTGCTTCCCATGGGCAGGTGTTCAGTGACCCCTAGGAGAGCAGGTGACTTGGGAAGACAAACACCATCCATCTGAATGTGTCTTCTTCTGCCTTTTTCCCTCACCTTTACATGCTGAGCATGATTCCATATGTTACAGGATATCTCTTGGGTCACTTGGAATTGCCTGTCCTGGCTGTGTCACCTCCCAACTCCTTTGTGCACCCCCAGCCCCCTCGCTGGGGTGGGGTGAGAGGCAGAAAAGGTCTTGGCTCTGTGTAAGCCCTGTCAGCAATAAAAAAAGTATCCCTGTTTTATAAACACTATTTCCAACACAAATCCAAAACACAGTTGATGCCACATATTGTGAAGAGAAATAACTCTGCCCCAGCCAAAACCAGCACAATCTGGTTCTATGAGAGGCCTCTGTTATTAAAAAGAAGGTACAAGGAGGTCTCCTAACCACAATGTCCTAACTAATCCATTTCCTTTAGCACCCAAGAGAGACACAATGCAAAGCCCACATCTTCACCCAGTAAGGCTTCAAGTAAAGCCAATTGGGTTTTATTTATTTACTTCAAAATCTCCATAGCAATGTACTCATTCCAGAAAAACACCTGCACAGCATGACAGACAGGTTTTCTTGGTGTCAGGCAACTGAACTGGTATCAAGGTATAAATCAAAACACCAGGTTACAAATCATTTTTGTTTTGTGTTTGCTTGATTCTTTTCAACAGCTAACTAACCATATCTTTCTGGAACATGCTTTTTTAGATTTGTCGGAGAGTAATGCAGAACTTGAATTCAGTTATAAAGATGAGTCTTAAAATATTGGAAATAACATTGTGAACATTTGTTAAAGCTCTCTGTGCCTTCATTCATTGGCTGTTATATCCACTTGAACCCGTGTCATGTTATTATTGAGAAGTATGAACAGATATAATGCTGTCAGATGTGTCACAGCTAATTGTGTTGGACTCCAAAGAGCCTGAAGGTCTGTCCCTCAGCCCTGGAGGGACAGCTGGATTGTGCACCTGTAACTGATAGCCACCTCCCCAAGTTATACATGTTGGGAAGGTGCTCAACAAGGAGCTGGACCATCTGCCAGCTCACTGACTTCTGACTGTCACAGGCTGAGGTCTGTGAAATTTGACTATGCTGTGCTACACAATTACTTAAGTACATTACCTACCCTATGGGGCAAACAAATCAAATTTGCTGCTGCTGCACAGTACACTGGGCACTGTGCCTTTTCTTTATTCCAGCCTTACAGCATCAGAGTTTTCATTGAAAGATGTAAAATGGAAGGCAACAAACTGTCTACATTAAGTGACATTTTACTGTGCAGGTCAGGCTGAATGGAATCCTGTTTATCTCCTCTGTAGCTCATAGTCAGATATTTTAGAAAGGAGAATATTTTGCATGGCTTTATCAAACATTTTGAACATAGTTCATGCAAAGGTCAAGTGTTCCTATGTGGTCAGTAAGTGATAATCAATGCTTAATTGTAGAAGTTAGTTAGGAATCCCAGCTAGCTGTGGAGGTGGTTGTTGTTGCAGCATCAGACTCTTTCAGGGGTTCTGTAGGTTTTCTAGTTACGCCAGGCTAGCTCAGGGGAAAGACAGTTTATTGTTAACAAGGACAGAGCTCTGTTTGAGGCTACAGCTTTAGCCTACAACATGCTCAGAGACAGAGGGGAAAGGAGGGGTTGAGCACGGGGGTAGTGGGGAGGGTGAGGAGAAGGAAGAGATAGGAAAAGGCCAGAGAGGGCCAACAAAAGAGAGGTAAAAGAAAGAGAGAGGTAATAGAAAGAAATAAAAGAGAGAGAGGTAATAGAAAGAAGTAAAAGAGAGAGAGTTAATAGAAAGAGGTAAAGAAAGAGCGAGGTAAAAGGAAGAGAGGTAAAAGGGAGAGGTAAAGGGAAGAGAGTAATAAAAGGAAGAGAGTGAGGTTCTTCTTACAACATCTTATATCCTTTTCTATAATGAATATTCTAGTTTACACTAACCAACCAACACCTAACACGAGAACCAGGGGATTTTACATACAGCCTATAGGAGTGACTCTGTTATCCTACCTAAATTCACATTCCTCAGATTCTTCCTTGTCTGGCCTGGCTTTTGCCAATCAACATCAGTGGTAAAACTGACTTTTATTTCTACTTTGACCTTTGGATTCTCTATCAGCAAAAGGGTTTTGTTGAATCTAGAGGATTCTCTTTCAGCTGGCTAGGCTATTGTTCTTGGGTTATAGAGTAACTGACTCAGTATCCTGAGTCTCAGAGCTAACTTTCATTCCTACTTTGATTATGAGTTTTATATTTTCAGATTCTTTTGCTGAGCATTCATTCTTACAAGGTTTCTCAATTTTAGCTTCTCCAACACTTAATAACCATTTAAAATGCATGACAGTCTAAAGGTGCTGCTTTTCCAAAGGCTCATGTAGAATTCAGAACATGCAGAATTCAGAAACAGGTACATCATTACTGCTGTGGGAAGTGGAGGCCAAGCAAGAAGGGGCAAGGTGCCTGTAGAGAAGAGGAGGTATAAATCTTGCAGGAGCAAGAGCCAACTCTCTTCACCCTTCGCAGGGTATTAATGCTGACCCTAACAGCTGGCCTTGGCTCCCCTAAAATAAAGGCATAGGCCCTATGTCTCTCCATGTCTCCTGTGTGCCAGAGTGCTGCTTTTCAGCTGCTGCAGAGGTATCTTGGAGAACAGAGGGGGCTCCTCCTCACCTGCCCAGTCTGCTTACAGACTGCATGTGGAAAGGGTCCTCCACTCCAGCTCTGCAGTTTGGGCCCAGATGTAAAACAGCATTTTGGAAAAGATACACTCTAACTTCTCATTGCTTGTTCTTGCTGTGATTTAGGGTTAACAGCTGTTAAGACAGAAGCAGCATGTACAAGTTTCTGGTTTTTGCAGATATCTTGTAAATCTGCAAACAACAGTCGTGTTTGCAACACACTGTGCTCTTTGCAAGGGAGAGCTCTGGCCAACCATAGCTGCAGCATGATGATCACAGGGAGGAAGGGAATGGGGCCATAGAAGGGAGAGATTCAATAACAGATGTGCTCTCATGAAGCATTTGGGCTGGTCCTGTGCTACAGGAAAAACTTTTCTTCTTTGTAGCACCAAGCATAAATCATGCTTTTACTTATTTCAATGCATAGATCAAAAAGCATTGGAAAAACAGTCATTTCACAATGGTGTAGAAAAAGATAAGCCTGGTTCACAGGCTGGGAGCAACCTGAAACTGCAAATGAGAGAGAGGGAATGTAACCATGCACAGATGCAACCGTGCAAAGTGACTCATCTGAAAGGTAAAATGCTGAACAGCTCACAAGTCTCCAGGAGCAAAGACTGAAGGCACATGGAGTCAGAATCCATGAGAACCTGTGAGGGAACACTTCTGTTTACTGAGGTTTTCCCAAGTGATGGGATAACTTTATGTGTTTTAATTCAGGACTACATGTGGGCCAGGCTCAGGGGTAGAATACAGTAGGTGACAGACTGAATCAAGATATACCTACCTGCTGAAAAATTACATTCCCTTAGCTAGGTGCAAAAATCAGGTAGGCTCTCCCACCTCCTGTCACAGTAAAGCCAAGAATTAATGCCTCTCTTCATTTTTGTTTTCATCAATATTTACTGTCATTTCCTTCAAAGCAAATCTTTTCAAAACAGGATTTCAAAACTGAATCGCCCTCCAGCTGGTCTTGAAAACATTCAAATAATATTCCTAAATATCAGACTAGGTAGTTAATCCTGCTCAGGTGGATTAAGCACATTGTGACATTTAACAGTGTAACCATCACACCTCTACCCTGTGAATGAAGCTAAATGCAAATATTACTTCTTTTCTCTCCCTGTGCTGAGCTGTCCTGAGAATTAAGCAGGTTTTTCCTTCAAATGCTGACAACACACTTTGTGTTATTCAATCAGCACAAATGTGTGACGTTCTATGGCAGCAGGATCAAGTCCAGAGAGGTCTGGTGACCGCCATGAGACACGAGATGGGTCTCTGTGTGTTTAAGCTCAAAGATCCATTTATTGGGGCATCACCAATACAGGAACAAACTCAGCTTAATCCAGAGACAGAGAACCTCGAACAGGGGCAGGGTGGTGGGATTTATAGAGGAAGGGTGGAACTTTACCTTTCCTGGGTTTTTAGAGGAAATACCTCCCCCAAGGCAGAGGGGTGGAGTCCATTCTGCCTGGGGCTCAAAGCCCTGCCTCTTAACAATTGCCTCCCTTGGGCGGGGGCACCCCACACAAATGTTTAGTTTTGAAATAATCAGAAATGGAAGAAGAGGACAGCAGCAGATATTCCCAGATTCCCAGTGCCTGTAATGGGCCTGTACAGAAGGTAGATGGCAAAACAGCTCAGACCACACAGAGAACATGCTTCTACATGACACTTTCATACCAAAAACAAAGATTACATGCACCTGAAGCTTTCACTCAATGCTGGACATGGTTTTGAATGCATCCATCTTCCTGTGGACTAAGTCAATATGAGAATTCTCTGAAATTTCCATATGCTTTGGGTAGGACCTACAAGTTCCCAGGCTCACTTTTGGTAGGACCTGCAAGTTCCCAGGCTCACTTTTGGTAGGACCTGCAAGTTCCCAGGCTCAAGATTTCATGAAATCGTTTGCATTTCAAAATTATGCTTCATTATTTCATTTTGCATGCGGGCCCTGGTTTTACACAAACATGTAATTTAGTTTGAATATTGCTTCAGTTTTGGTCTTACAGAAGTGGCGTGGATTTACAACACTGAATGCTTATTATCTTGTTCTTATTTGCTCTTAGGATAAAGCAGTAACCCTTTCCATAACAGCAGGCAGTAGTTGGATTAAACAACCGGTAAGCAAAGTAGGAAATAACAAGGAAAAGGAAATAAAAACTGCTAGTAAGTGCTACAATGCCACAGACTGGGTCACACATGAGCTGTCGTCTGCATGATTTCTACTTTGAGGAATTTGTGCTGATTTCTGCCTTCAAACCCATGAATACAAAGTTGCAACTGCTTTCAGAAAGCACTCTCTTTTTCTGCATCAGTTCTAGAAAAGCCTTTCTCTTGAGAGTTCCAGAAAGAAAAGCATGGCCAAGCAAGAAGCTACTCCTACACATCAGGCTTACCTAAAGAAACACAAGTATGAGAATCGCTTAAAGGATGCTTGTTAGCAATTATCTCACTTCACCAACCCTATTTTTCAAGTCTGCCCCTAGAGACCCAAGCACTGCTGGGGCATCCAATGAGGCTCTCACAGGGCTGATGACAAAGACCAGGCAAGTGCCCTCCATTAGATCGCTGTTCAGCACATTTCCCCTAAGCAGGATTTATTTTCTTGAAGGTGCTCAGCTCAGTTCTACTAAAGCTGCCTTAAATCCCAGATGTCCATAGCAAATAAGGAAGCCAATCAAATCAGAATGAATACATAACTGGAAAACTTTGGAGGGGAGCAGGAGATGTTCTTTACATTAATAATGCCTCCAGGATTCTCTATCATTAATGACTTTACCTTCCTATTGATCATAAATACTAGCACATTTCCCTGGAATAAATTATGCAATGCCCCAGACAGTTGAGATATAAGACAAAAAATAAAAGAATGCAGGCTGTGCAGCTAAGAGCTGCACTTGCTATCTCTTTCAAAGGGGAACCACAAATCACAAGCATTGTCTTGTGGGGGGGTGAAGCATAGATGAATGAGAAATAAACCCCCCATTCCTCAGGGCTGCTGGATAACACAGCCAATGTGAGCACAGCCAGCTCCTCCACCCCTCTGGGTGCCTATGCCAGCTCACCACCAAGAGGTGGTTCTTGCCCATCTGGAAAAAAGCTTGGCAGGCAGTGAACTTCCCTCTGAGCTCCAGGGCTGTAGGACAGTGAGCTGTGCATGACCTGGCAGTGTTGGAAACAAGTGCCTCTAATATTGCAAGGCTGATCGGAGTCCAGCAGGATACTTAATAGCATGCAGCCATCTCTGAAGAAGGGTGGTTGCCAAGGAAACCACTTAAAAGCCTGCTTTAAAATATTTGCTACATATTCAAAAGCCACAATAATTTCCTGCTGTCAAATTACAACAGCTCTTCAAAGATCATTAGGAATATTCTTTAATCATCAAGGCAAAAATAGCCACGTGGTTCTTCTCAGCAGGCAGGTGATTGAATTCTGATTTGGAATATATCTTTGTAAAAACAAAGTTTTGACACTGAAACAAAATCAGATGTGCTACTTACTGTGCAGCCATCCCCAAAATCAGGTATTTCAGTTGCATATTCCTAATACAAAGTTATCATGCATGGCATCCTCGTATTTTGAAGCATCATATTTCTAACATGTCATACTTCAACACAATTCTTCTAACTTCTGTTAGGATACTTCCTAACAGAATCATACAAACATTAGGTTGGAAAAGTTCAAGGAGAAGTTCAATTTACACAGCTAATATGCTGCAATTGGAAAATGCCAAAGGCACAATGTGAAGGCTAGGAACATTCTGATCTAATTCACTTTTCCCTGCATTTAAGAAGACATATTCTTCACTAGGGGCACAAAAAGCTCAGCCAAACCATTTGTTTTTCTGTTTCCAAATAAAGTGCTTGAGTACTCCAAAGACATTTAAAGTGTCAGGATAAGCAATTCAACCATTAACTTTCAGAAAATAGTCTATTGCATTAGTTAACTTTCTAGTAGTAGCCCTCAGTGCTCTGGTTTGTATTTGTCGCTAGAGTGGTGTTGAAAACACAGTAGTGGTTTGGCAACTGCTGAGCAGGGCTGGCATTGCTCGCTGAGGAGGGGGAGTGACAGTGGCTTCACTTGGTGGCTGCTCAGTGTCAACCCACCACACCTGGGACCACCAAGGAATGAAAGCTGACTTTGGTTTTAATGACAACAGCCAGACCCCTAGGCATGCTCTTGATCTGACCTTCCCAGCAAAGTGTTTAGATACAGGAGTTTATTTTCCATCTTCACCAGGACAGAAACAAACCATGTCATTCTGGACTGAGAGGAATCCTGTGGGAACAGATTCTGACTCCTGCCTTCCCTGTGAGTAAGAACTGGTTCAGAGCCTGTAGTTTGATCTGGGCAGCCCTGGGAATGTGCTTAAGCTACACCACAGCCCTCCTGTTTCAGAAAGCTTTCTGTCTGTGTGTAAAACATGAGTCCCAAATGAAGTAGAAACTTATTGAGTAAGATAACCAGAGGAAACAAGATTACCATGTCCCAAAGACTGAGCACAGATTTGTCACATCTCCCATGAAAGTACAGAACATGAACTTGAGAATGAAGTGTTACATGTCATTTGAGCAGTGTCAAAACCAATATTGTTTGTTTCTTGTTTCTAAACAGAATGCCTATTAGCTTGCTTAGTCATGTTTCAGTGTTTATTTCTGTGATTATTTATGTAAGGGCAATACCTGGCAAGAGTGCAAAAAAAGCACATTTCCCTGGAAGAAGGAGAATGTCACCCACACCCTGAGGACTGTGTGCAGTCCTTGTCAGCAAGAAGCATGGCTGTTGACTAGGGTTGGGTATAAGGGGGATGGTGAGGCAGGCAGGGACCTCTCTGACAGCTCCTTGGCACCTGAAGGCGAGCCAGGCCAGCTGGGGACAACAACTGCAGTCAGCTGCAGTCCAGAGACCACCAAGCCTGACCATAGAGACAAGCCAGGTTTGAGGTCAAGACAGAGGATCCAACAGCTTTCCAGTAGGAAAGCACAGATCAGTGCTTTCAAGGCCAGGCAGGGGCACACACACAGCATAGCTACAGCAAGGACCTCAACTTAAATTTGTCTCCTGATCCAAGGAAAAGACATACCCACTAAGCTTTCCTGCAGCTCTTTTGCTCATCACCAATGAGAAAGCTGAGAAATCAATGAGAAATGAGAAATCATCACTGAGAGCTGGACTATCCAGAGCTCTTCATGAGCACAGCCAGCCAAATGGCCATGGCAGGGGTGGCCTTTCCCACAGTAGCTCACCTGATTTTGAAGGGCTGCCTTTGAAAAGTGTTGTGACAAATTACAGCTGTTGCCGATTATTTGAAAATTGGTGTTAAATTAGTAGCCACTTCACCACAGTGACAAGATGTTTTCTGGTCTCTTCTGACCTGCTGGTAGACCTAGATTGTACAGACAGATAATTAGCCAGAAGTGTGCCATAAGGAAAAAGTCTTCACTTATGAGGATAGAAAGCATGGTGTAAAAGTAAATTCTCCAACCTTTAACGTCATGTGCTGGTGAGAAGACCATGGGGTTCAGAACCAGCTTGCCCTGCATTTATAGCTTGGTCTGAGATCTGATACATGGAGACTACAATGGACATTTCTTTTTCCCCAGCACAAGAATTCCAGCAGCTGTGTGCTCAGTTACAATGCTGGGCATGACAGCACATAAACAACCAACCTGGCCCTGCCCCAAGGTGTTTGGTTTGTTTCCAGTCACACAACAGAGTCCCAGATCAAGGGTTTAGAATTTGAAGATGGAAGCACGGAGGAAAGAAAGATGGGTGAAAAAGGGAAGAGGAAGCAGGAAAGAAATAATCACAGAAAAATATGTGCAAATCATGGATGAAAAGGAGAAAAAAATATAGTAGAATAGGCAGCAGTGGAGGAAAAGGTCAGGAACATGACAAAGCAGCAAAAAGAGAGGCAGTAAGACAGAAGAGAGAAAGAGAGAACCTTCAGGAGCAAAAATTCCTTGTTAAGAGACCTGGAATCTAGAAAACTTAACTCATCCTTTTGGGAAAAAAAAACTTGTGAGGGGAAAGTCCAAACTAACTGCAGTCAAAACCAAATATTGCATAGTAAAGTTCCTGCCTTTCCTGTTCTTATTTTGCCTTCTGTCCTCCCAGCGCTATTAGAGGCCCCTCAAAGTACCAAATGCTGCACTGCAGTGCATCCTGCCTGCCCTGTGCCCTGACCTGTTCCTCTACATATTCTTGCCATTGTGCCCTGGCCTTGTCTTCAAGCCTTTTGCCTTCTCACAAAGCTATTCTTGTGCTCACTGCCTCATTTTTTTTCCTGCTGCCTCACCAGATGCCTCCCACTTGCCTTCCAAAGCCTTGTAAAGATAAGAACAGTTCTACTGCACATAAGAGCTCAACATGAAACAGTTATCATTTCCATGTTGGCCTTTCTCTGCCAACTCAATGGGGCAGAAATTGACTCCCAGCACTCATGCCTTCATATCCCTGACACTGCTGGAAAGACTCCATTGGTGCTGCTCTGTAATAGCAGTACCTGGTTTACAGATAATATGCTGGTTTTGTTCTTGGTAATTCACTCTGCTAGCTTGAATACACTCCTGTATGAATCCTTTGTGCTCAGGAGAGCTGCAGCTCTCTGTCCAATGCCTGGAGACTTGGCAGGAGAGCTTTGTTTTTCCTGTCTCACTGAGGACAAACGGGAACCAGAGAATAACCTGCAGTGACAGATGACATTGTTGCTATCCCCAAAAGACTCACAGGATCAAATTCCATTCTAAATGCTGAGTGGGACACCACACATCTGGAAACCAGAACTATCTGGTATGTGCTGCTATGCTCACCTATGCACTTCTACAAGTAGAACTGTACAGTGAGAGGTCTGAGAGGTTTCATTGTTGCTTTTCTGGCCAGATATTGCTGGGTTTTGCAGCAACCAAAAACCTCACTCCAACAAAAAAAAACTTCTTTACCTCAAAAATGTATAGCAGAAACTTGACAGTGACCTCCTATGGAAATTGTGCTGGCTCTCATTTTTCTCTCAGGCATCTGTTTTTGAGTACTCTGGTCTCCGGCAGACAGCATGAGGTGGAATGGACGGCGTGTTTCAAAGGCTTTTGTAATTAGAGCCAACTGATTTGCCGAATTGCATCAAAGGTCAGAGACTGACAGTAGGCACAGCGTGGAGCAAATGATCCCTTTAAAGTCCTGATTGGACACGGGTTACGGTCAGAAGGCAGCAGGGTTTTGCTCATGGAAACAGCTGCCTCAGAGCAGCGCACACAACTGTGCTTTAAATCATTCGGATAGCTGTTCCATAAGGGCATCGCTACAGCTTTCAGAGGCATCTTGGGCAGCCCGTGGGCAGCCTGGCTCTCCTGGCCCTCGGGCTTCTGCCTGCCGAATCCAGGCCTAAAAGGAGGCTATTACCCGGCGGGAGTCAGGCTTTTCTCCCGGGTGACCAGCGCCAGGATGAGGGGACAAGGCCTAAAGCTGTGCCAGAGAAGGATTAGGCTGGACCTGTGCAGGGCCAGGAGTTGGACTCGATGGTCCTTGTGGGTCTCTTCAAGTCAGTAAATTCCGTGATTCTGTGAAATTAGGGGGAATTTCTTCACAGGTTGGTGATTACAATGGGCTGCCCAGGGAGGGGATGGAGTCACCCTCGCTGGATGTTTTTAAGGAAGGAGTGGACGTGGTTGGACTCGATGATCTGTGCGGTCTTTTCCAACCCATACGATTCTGCGATTCTGTGAAACCGGGGGCTGCGCAGGGTCACCCCGGCCGCACCCGCGCCCGTCTCCCTCCTCCCGGCCCAGGGGCAGGCCCGTGTCAGGGGCCGGGCGAGGCGGGCGGGCGGGAGGGCGGGGCGAGGGTTGG
>VWYI01018004.1:58352-111218 GCA_013399455.1 Anthoscopus minutus
TCTGCAGCCACGGCCGAGGAGGCTCCGCTTTCGCACCGTTGGGGAGCTGCCGCCGCCGGGCCCGAGCGCAGGAGGAGGTAAGGGCCGCCTGCCCGGGGCATGGGCCAGGCTAGGGAGAGGGAGGGCGGGGAGCCGCGCTGGCAAGCATTTCCTTCTGATGCCCCTTCCGCTCGCTCCACTCTCCCTCCTCCTTCCCCGCGGCTGCTGGGCTGGAAGGGCTGCGGCAGGGCTGGGAATGTCGGGGAGCGGGGCCGGCTCATCACGGAGCGGGTCTGGGCACGGTCTGCGTTCCGCAGGGGCTGCCGCCGGAGTAAAGCCGCAACTTTGATATGCAAGGAATAAACGCGGCCTGTGATAAGTCGTGATAAGCAAACTGCAGCAGAGACATCTTTAAATTGCTGCTGTCCGTGTGCAGTTTGTTGCCCAGGCAGGGGGAGGCGAGACTAGATTGTCACGGATTTAAGAAATAAAACCAAAACAACAAAACAACAGCGCACCTGCTAAGATGAGCTTAACCGTAGGGTCCTGCCCACACCCATGGGATTGGGAAGGCACGCGAAGCAAGTACACTCGGAGTTTTACATTCCTTTTTTCATACGTCGGATCCCCTGGGGCAGCAGGCATGCCTTCGCTTTCTTCCGGGTTTCCTTTTCTTCCTCTTCTGGCAGCCTGGAAAATTTCCATCTGCCGAGCAGCAACCAGCCTGTAAAACTACAGGTTTAATCGCCTCATCCCGTTTTAAGTGCTATGTTTCCCTGCCTGTCTGTAGCAGCTATTGCTCTCCAGGAAAATGTTTCTCTCCAGTGTACAGATGAACAGGATCAGATAGAGAACCTCAAAGCATTCCATCTTTGGATTTCCATCTAGAACTGTTCATCTTGGACTTTGTCTCTAACATCAGTTGCCCCCCTTTTCATTACCTCAGTCTGGTTTGCCCAGACAGGTCTGCTCAGTGTTCGCAGACATATCAGCTGGGAAAGCATAGACTGTTATGTGTTCAGAGCTGTTTACATAACAAACTAAAGAGCAGGTTTCTACTCCTGTCTCTCAGAGACACGTGAAAGACAAAATTATTGTCAGTATTTTTACTTGCCTGGTGAGAGCTGAATTTGATGAGAACAAATTGATTAATTAGCTTGTGAGTTTAGATTGATCCTCTGATTCATGCTGTGGATACAGGGTAGTCTAAATATAGCGAGCATTTCATGTTCTCTTCTCAAGCTGACAGAAGTGAAAGTGAGCGTGGGTTTTGCTAATTGGCAGACTCTCGGTTTGGTTGTGCTGTGTTTCACAGAAGGAAGTTACATGCTGTTGTTATGAGTCAAGGATAGCAGAGAAAAAAAATCAGCTTCTGGAAGTAAATCAGGTTTTAAATACCTGTAAGTACACTAAAATAAGGGTGTGATATTGCCATCATCCTGCAGTAAAATGGAAGATCTTAAGATTTCAAGTAGTTCCATATTCAGCTGGTGCAACAGCAGTGATTTCCAGAACAAGTTAACCTTTTATCAAGTTAAACTCTTAGTGTTAAGTAAAGAAATATTTTCTCTTTTTATGCAACCTAAGAATTGCATGAAAATACAATCTGAAGCAACATGCTTTGAGCTTGTAGCAACATGTTTGTTGAAGGCCTCCCAAAAGCCTCTGTCACTGCCATTTTCTACTAAAGCAACCCCTTACTAAGTTATGTTTGCATGTTTTTTGTGAGTACACAGATTTCTATATAGCAATTTAAAAACATAGTTTTAGCAAATATTTCAGATCTAGAGATGCAATTGTGATTGGCTTGGGCAAAGGACCACAGTAAGGCACTAAAGCACAGAATTAAAATGTCTCTGGGGTACAAATGTTGCTCTTTGCTGTTCAATTGCGTCAGATCACCCTGCTGTCATTTTTTTCTTTTTTTCTTCTTTTTTTTCATTCACCATGAGCCTGCGTATTTTTAGGTCTTTTGTTATGTCATATAATACTTCTCACTTATAATTTTGCCCTTAGCAAACTTTGAGCAATTAAGTTAGAAATCCTTCAATGGGCTTATATCTTTTAGTGTGGTTAGTTACAGTGATCTGTGTGGTCCAGTTCAAATTACTCCAGTGCAACAACTTGTAATTATTACAAACTGCATCTCAGCCTGTTGGACTTGAGTCAAGTTGGGTGTTACTCTACAAAAGGTCAAATAATCCAATCTTTCTACGCTTTTCAGCATGCTAGGTGAGTCATCATTAGTGAATTTTTGTCTGTGCTGAGCCAAGCGGTGTGTTTGAATTTATCTGGACTGGAAAAGAGATCTGAGAAGCCAGTAGATCTTGCCTGCCTGTGTTATCCCATTTCAGGGTTAGGTGGCAGAGAATTTGAAGCCAGACAAAACAGAAAATAGCTGCATGGGTTTTTTTGAGGGTCAAGTTTGTATGTACAGTTGGGGATGTCCATGAATACACTCTTAGTAGTCATTCTTAGCATTTAAAAAAAAAATCACAACTTCACTGCTCTGTGTTAAAAAGTATTGTTCAAGACTTTCATAAATGTGACAGAACCAAATATCATATGCAGAAAAAAAAAATTAAAATCTAAGCAAATATATTTGTCCTTTCCCCCTGGGAGTCACAGTGCAGATATCTCAGCTGGTGTTTGCAGAGCATGTGAGATAAGCTCATTTTCACAACCTTATCTCCTACTTTCACATACTCATATGTTGGCATTATCATCACACCCATTTGCTCCATCTGAACCCCTTCAGCCTTTGAGAACTCGGGATGTCATTCTGCAGAGGGTCGACAGAAGTGCCTCCCTGGCTTTGTGTGCAGAGCTGGGGCTGGATGTGGGCTGCTGCTGGGTGTGGGGTAGTTTCCCGGTGAGTCACGCAGATCCCGCTGCAGTCACTTCCAGGGAGTGCTGTGCTCCGCATGATCAGCGGGCTCAGGGTGACATTGTTTCCTGAACGATGCAACTGAAAATGCCCTTTTCTGTGGTTCTTGTTTCCTGAACGGTTTTCCCTTTGGTCTCCAAGACATTCCAGCAGCTGCGCATCTTTTGCTCCTGTTCTTTTTCCCCTACGATTCTCTGCGAAGACAAGTTATGTCCACAGCTACTCTAATTAACTTGGTACGGAATGGAGGGTTCCAAGTAAGAAGGAGAGCCGCGCTCACTTCCCGCTTCCTGCAGGACGAGAAGCGCCCCGCAGCCGCTTGCTCCATGTCCACCTGCGAGCGCCGCGCCTCCCGCTTCGACCCCGACGGGAGCGGGCGGCCGACCACATGGGACACCTTCGGCATCTGGGACAATCGCATCGATGAACCCATTCTCCTCCCGCCTAGCATAAAGTATGGGAAGCCCATACCGAAGGTGAGCCTGAGCAACGTGGGCTGTGCCAGCCACATCGGGAAGCGAAAGGAAAACGAGGACCGGTTCGATTACGCTCAGCTAACAGAGGATATCCTGTACTTCGCAGTGTACGATGGGCACGGCGGGGCAGCAGCAGCAGATTTCTGTGATAAGTACATGGAAAAGTATATAAAGTAAGTGCTCATCGAGGGAATGTGTGGCAAGTAAATTTTAGCCGAGATTCCTTCCTTGGGGAACCGGTGGGTTGTACATTGTAGCTAATCCTCCGAGGTTAATGTAGCTGCCTGTACTTATGGGACAGCAGGAGCACTGGATGGAACAGACATTTTAAAAATTGCTTACTCTGTGTGGTGTCTGCCCCACTGGGCAAGCCCACAAATACAGGAGAGCAAAGCACTATTGTACCCCCTGTCCAGGAAAGATCTTGGAACACCAGGAGAGTGTGGACTGACTGTTTTCACACAGGGTCTCTGTGGTTGCTGACCTTTGGTTTGCTTACACTCTTTTGTATCTATCACATCCCTGGATACTGGATAAAGAGCTTAGATATTTGCAGAATTACAGGATTATGCTTTCAGTTCACACAGTTAGTAAAATCACATTACCTTTTCATTTAAGTCCAGCATCATTCAGTGGGTGCAGGGAGGAGATAAGACTGTGAAACAGATTGATCAGGATGTATATTTCTTGAAAAGAAATTTAATTTTTTTTGTTTACTTGCTCACTTCCAGGGAATTTCTTGCTGAGGAGGAGAATTTGGAATATGTTTTGAGCAAAGCTTTTCTAGAAATAGACAAAGCATATGAAAGGCATGCTAATCTCTCTGCTGATGGTAGGTAAAAAAAATTCTACTCATACAGGTGCGGAGAATAAAGTTTGTCTTATTTGCTCAGTAGTTTTGCAGTAAAATGTCCAGAAAATCACTTGAAAACAATTTTACTTAACACAGCATTTTGTTCTGGTCACTTATTGCAAGTAAAACAATTATGCTTTACCTCCTGAAAATTAAATAGCTACTATAAGTCTCAGTCAAATTTACTGGAGGAGTTATGAATCTCAATGTTATCATAATCATCAATGAATTTCTCTTAATGTGATTTTGAAAAGAATTATGTTTGTCAAGGTAGCAAGGAGTGATTTAGATTTGCAAGGGCCATAATTATACTGATAAGAAGTGTGGAGAGGAGTGGTTTTTATTAGCTTTTTTTTTTTTAGGTGGTTGGGGGGGATTGGTGTTTTTTATATGTTTATTTGGTTTTTTTTAAAGCTGTTACTCCTATGGATTGAAAGCAACAGTGTCAAAGTTCCCCTTCCTAACTTGGCTGCTGCACCTGAGGAGGAACATAAGCCAAAATTAATGCAATTGATATTGTTTCTGCACAAATAGACTCACAGGAGTAGCTGATTGGGAAAGGGAAAAAAGCAGTGAAGAGGAAAACAAGTTTGGCTGAGGTAAGGCTGTGGTGAAGCTGGCACCAGCCCTTTTAGACTCAATTTAATCCTGTTAATGAAGTTCTTGTGTATGTGTCTAGAGGCTAAGTACATCTGAAGTTCCAGTTGGAGCAAGCGGAACTTATAGAGAGTAACTTAGGATGGGAGATAGAAGTGCCTGTCCCAATTCTGTCACAGGAGCTTTCTTGGCCATGAGTTACAATCATAATACTTTGTAGGTGAGACTTACAGAATTGGATAACAACATTTGGCAGACAAACTGTGCAGCAAGCAGAGCACTTTAAAACTACTTACAGGATTTTTTTCATACCTAGTTCATTTAACCAACTGGTGATGCTTAATGCCACAAAACATATGCAATGGTTACCAGGATACTGCACAAGCCCCCTTCATTAAAAAGGCAAAATACAGGGTAAAAGAGTTGCCAGACATGCACAGGGTCCATGCTCTGGCAGGCACTCAGTGTTTCTCATGTAGGCTGAGCACCTGCAAGCTCTTGCAGGAGCCTGGGAGCTCTTGCAGCAGCCAAGAGAACCCATTGTTCTTGGCTGAAAATCAAGCTCTAAGGTAAAGAATGGAGTAACAGGGTGCAAAGTCAAGTTTGGATTTCTGGACAGATTATACTTTTTGCATATCTGTTGTTAAAATAACTCAATACTGTGTTGACTGCTTTGTGTGGATATTTTTGTTGTTGCTGATGTTTTAAAAGTTACATAAAATTTCAGTGCTTGGCATGTGTCTTTGTTGGATGCCTGCTTCCAAACGGATTCAGTTTGCCAGCAAAATTTCTGATTAAGTGTGGCTATTCTGGATGTCAGAGTCAAGACAGTTGGTAAAGTATCTTGAGGATGGTGGTTGATTGTGTAACTTGCTGTATCTGGGTTACTCCAGATGCTCCCCAAGTCTGACCTCCTTTTGAAACCTGGCCATAGCTGATGAAGTACTAAATAATAGCTTTGACTTGTTCCAGCAGATGACCCTTCCAGGGCTCACTCCCTTCATTGTGTCTGCAAAAAAAAAAAACACTGCACATTCAGGATGTCCAGGTCTTTACTAACACACAACGAGCTTTACAACTTGTCCCTGGGTGTTTGAAGGAAACTAAACCCTAGGTCAAATCCCTGTAGCCAAAATGGCATGTTTGAGGCATTGTTATTAGTACTATTTAAGGGGTAAAGCCTTACATAAGGCACAAATTTAACAGGGCTAGAGACCTGCTTTGTTGCAGACCCCAGCTATGTCTTCAAGGGTAGGTCACTTAACAATGATACAATATTTTAAATTAGGGATGGAAAATACATAGAATGGTAATTCCTGTGATTCTTCAATAATAAAAATGGTTTATGTGTGTGTTCCAGGTACTGCTGCTGTGTCTGGCATGCAGTTCAGCAGTGCTATTGGAGTGCTGTACTGGCCTGCTGGAGTCTGGTCCAGTAACCGCTCTGACAGTGACCTGTAGTTTCACACAAAAGCATAAGAAACTTGCTGTAGGCAAGTCTGGGATAATCTGTGCTCTGCCTAAATCTTGTGTAATCGTTAATTGTTTAGAGCCATACCTGAGCTCTGAAGCTTGGTGTTTTATACCTCTTCAAAAATGTGTTTTCATTCCCTTCCATGCATTTAAATATAGTCAGTCACTTTCAAATCACTGATAAATTTAGGTATAGAACATAAAGGAAGCTCACGTTCAACAAATGTCATTATCCACAGGACAGCTGCCAGAGATGGGCAGAATTTTCTGCTAATTTTTACCAGCCATAAAAACTGAAATGTAAAGGCTGAAAAGCTTTGCTCAGCAAGGATGGAAATAAGAAATTAAATTCTGTGCTTGAGGAAATTTGAGCATTTCCCTGGAGAAATGTGAGACAAACCCTCTTCTGGCCTACTGGAGTCCTACCAGGTATTGTTACTGCTTCTGTTCACTGTGAGCCAGAGAAAACAAGAGGGAGTTTGTCCATCAACCTCCACATTCAGTGCATCCAACTCTAATCACATTGGCCACTCACTTCTGGAATAGCCATCTTGAAACACAGCCAGGTATTAACTTGTCTACCCATGTTTGAAAGGGTTCTGACTCTTGAATCTAATTATGCTGACAAACAGCAGAAGTTATTTAAAAGTAATTAATTTTTTTAAGTAATATTTGTTTTGTTTTGTTTTTTAAGTTACCATTCAGAAAAGATTTTTATTTCTTTAAATATGTTAACCTGCAACACAGAGGAAAAGGGAAAGCTGCAGAAATTGTAGTTGAATATTTCATAAATTTATCAGCATTGTAAAGACAGCCTTTTTATCCAAGAGCCCTGATTATTACCTAATCATTTTAGAAGATACTAATTACAATATTAAAGACATGTTTATTTTGCCTATTTTTTCATTAGTCAGAGCAATTAATATACGTCTATTCAGTGTCTTTATGATGGCCCCATTTCATTTGGCACTGGTTTGAACTCCCCATTTCATTTGGCACTGATTTTTACTCCCAGGTAATTGGTGTAATTACCTGGAGGGAGCAGATGTTCTTCAGAGTAGCCACTCTTGTCATACATGAGACAGCTGGCCCTCTAGCATTGATAAAATTCTTCATTTGATCTGTTGATTGGTTACTTATCTTCATAGGAGAAACAAAATTTAGATTTTATTTGGGCTGAATTTAAACTGGTTTTGTCACACACAGTTTTAGCAAGAAGGCAAGAACAGTGCCAATTCCCCAGAAATACCAAGGTTAATTTACCAAGACCAAAGTTGCAGGTGCTTCCTACATGACCTGCACAGGGCAGTGCAGGCAGACCTGAGAGTGACTGACTCCACCCCCTGTTTTTCAGCCCTTATTCTTGCATCTCCAGTGTTGCAGGTTTATTTTGTTTAAACAAAGTCCCTGGGTGAATTTCCTATTTGCCTCTGTATGCGTGTTATTTGTGGCAGACACTGTACCTACCTGGTCAGCAGCTCTAGAACTGGAGGCCCTGGACACTTTAAGCTGGGCTTCAGTGGAAGGAGAGATCTGCTTAATTTTGTCCCAGGTGAAGGAGTCCAGCGGTTCCTAGCCTGGACTACTGGAAGGTTTCTACATCCTCTTTGTCACATTAGTTGAGATGACTTTCAGTAGAAGTTGTCCAGTGAGTGTTAAGAACCTATTGAAAGATTTTAGTTTTATAGTGATATTGTTAGGAAAGCAAAATAAACTCTTTAATTATTAAAACCAATACATGTGCTGATGCAATGTATTTTGTGTTAAACTAGCAGCAGTTGTAGAAAAGCACTAGAAATGTTATCCCATCATCATTCCTGTGGTTTTGAGCTGTGCTAGAAGTCACATATTGCTACGTCTGGCTTTATGCATGTTCTTGCATCCTGACCCAGAGCATGAACTGGATCCAAGGAGTGAGCTGCATGTTTTCATGCTTTTTTTTTTCTAAGAGTGCTATTTAACTACTAAACATAATTTTCAAGTCACTATGTCCATTACCATAATTCTAAACAGTGTCTTGTTCTTTAGTACCAGCCCTTGAGTTTGTGATAGCAGCTCTTTTCTTTGGGAGTTTTTACTGAAAATATGCTGATTCACCTTGAATTCCAAATGTTTCCAGTCTTCTGTGAATTGAAGACTATGATTTAACTTTTTATATATTTCTCAGCATAGTTCTAAAACCACAGAATGAAATGGGAAAGTAGCAGCAGTTCTACATTAATTTCAATGTCCAAATAAAATGTATTTTCTGTAAAATAAAAAGGTAGTTTTATAGGTTGTTCTATTTCACTTGTTCTAACTGTTGGCTAAAACAGGTATTTTACTGGTAAGAAATTTTACTAAAATTTCTAATTGCACTGGTACTTTTTAATATCTTATTTTCATAATGTGCTTCAAAGTGACTGCACTAGGCTAGTCCTTGACAAGATGTCAGTGCTTGCCTGGATAGTCAGAAGCTGTCCCAGCCTGGCCTGGGCACAGACTGAAGTGTAACTGTGGCCACCATGGCTAATGGTCACTGCTGATCTGCTGGTTTAGCATTCAGCTAAACCCAGTCTTTGCTGCTGTAATAATACCTGTTTTAAATAATAACACCAGCTTAGTTAACACTGGTTTGTGAGGGTTTGTGTTTGGGTTTTTTTTGATTCATGGACTCGCTGCTTCTGCTGCACAACAAGGCTCAATGCATCTTCCAGGGCTTGGTGACTTCAGTTTACTCCCAGTCCCATTTGGCTTACAGGGTTATGAGACCTCACAGGGTTGGGGAAGGAGGCTGTCAAGACCTCACAGCTCTTGCATTTTTGTTGCTATCTGTTGGCAGCTGGTCAGATTTGGGACTGCCTGGCATTCTTTGGGATCAAACACAAAGTCCTGTTTCAAATCTGTCCCATGTCTCTGGGGTCAGGGCTGCAGGGCCAGAGGTAGGAGCTCATGTAGTTGTTGTAGCTGATATCTGCAGAAGCAGTAGTGGAAAGAAAGTGACATGTTAACTGTTAGTGACATGTTAACAAGAATATAACTGGGGAGTCATAATCCTAAGTAAGCCCAAAACTCATCTTGAATTGGCTTGCTTTGAAAAAGTAGAATAACTGGAAAAGCCCAGAATGCAGGTGACCTACAGAGGGCCTTTCAAGGGGATTTGCATTGGCTGTAGATGCAAATGTGTTCCAGGCAGTAGCTGGTCCCATCCAGATGTTTTAGTGTAATAGCTCAAGTCAGTAGGAGCTTTCCAGGCATAATAACTGTAAAGTGGGACTTGCCCTTTCAAAAAACAAAGAAAATGAGGAAAGCTGAGCAGTTTTTCTGGCATTTTCTTCACCACAGATGATACTACAGATCTTTTTCCTGAAATAGGCACTTGCATTTCTGTTTTTCAAGAGTTTCTCGGGTTGTTGTTTTTGGTTGTTTGGTGTTTGTTTTTTTGGTGGGTTTTTTTGTTTTGTTTTGTTTTCCATCCAGACCATTGTAGCATTAAAATGAGAAACCGTTAATTCTGCTTGCATGAGTGAATCCAGGCAGGTCCCTGGGTGCAGTCAGCCAGTTCAGCTCACTTCCTTGCCCTGTAGAGAAGGAGAGCAGCACCAAGGCTGTGTTTTGCCCTCTGGGTACTCACAGTGAACCCCTGTCAGATGATCCCAGCAGTGCCCTGGGTATGCTACCCAGATAGCCACTGCCAGCTGCACCAGTTTGCAGGCACAAGGCAAGGCTGAATCCCAGAATCTATCTTCACTGTCAGACTGGGGCCAAAGCAAGTTGACAGGGTGTGGAGGGAGCAGCGCTCCTTCCTGGAAAAAGCCAGGAGGCCTGTTTGTTGAATCCTCTGTAGGAAGCAGAGTGGGAGTGTAACAGCTCTGACAGTAATAGGAGGATGCTACAAACTGATCTACTGCTTTCCCTCTGGTGATGTATATGGAATTACAATTACTGTAACTATTATTATATATTACTATATAATTGCCTGCTTCACCACCTAACAAATGGAAAGAGCCATCACCTTTATGGAGATCTACTTGCACAGTCACTGAGCCCAGGGATAAGGACAATAACCCTGTAATTCAAGGTGAGTTCATGGGGCTGAAAAACTGCTGCAAAGGGAAAGGAAGCCACTGTACCTTGTACTGCTTTTATCCCACTTGCCCTGTTTGCATGGAGCCATGTTGTTGCACAGAAACACTTAATCCTTCCCACCTCCCCTCTCTTCCCCCAGTTCTACATGCACGCTTGCTTTTTTGCTTTGCTTGTTTGCTTTTCTATTTTAATTTTTTTATATATGTAAATTTAGTTTAAACCTAAAAGCAGTTAGCTGCTGATTAGGTAGAGCACAAATTCTCTTCATTTTACTTATTGAAACTGTTACTGTTATAAGGGCTCCACTCTTTGGGGCAGTGCTAAAACCTCTCTCTTTGATGACATTTGTAGCAACTCTGCTGAACTCTGGGACCACTGCAACGGTGGCTCTGCTCCGAGATGGAATTGAGCTGGTTGTGGCAAGTGTGGGAGACAGTCGTGCTCTACTGTGCCGGAAGGGAAAGGCCATGAAACTCACCATTGACCATACTCCAGAGAGAAAGGAGGAAAAGGAAAGGTACCTGCTGGCTGATGATGTGGCTTCCCAGAGCACAGCCTCAGTCAGGATAGGCTTATGCTCTGCTGCTGGGTTGGGCCAGGAAGAAAGAAGAGTTGAATGTAGAGCCCTGAGATCACTCTGAACTGGCAGTAAGCTCTGGTTAATGTACTCAGTCACATTTAGAGGATAAGGGATGTGGAAAGGCCTCCATGGGCATAAACTGTCTGAGCGGTACGACCAGCATTACTGAGGTTCACAACTGAGCTATGACCCCATGGTTCAGACTTGTCTAAAAGTACCAAGTTAGAACCAAGTTCAAACCTGAGGAAATGCACTGATTCCCAGGTCAGGACTCAGCCCACCAAGACACATACCCTCCATGGAGCTCTTCAAACAGCTAAAGCCAGCCCTCAGCTTCTCAGCTGAGGCTCTCTATACATCATTCCTCATTACAGATAATAACAGAAATAGAGGATAGAGATGGGTAATGCCCTTTTTCTTTTGTGCCTCTGGACAGGATTAAGAAGTGTGGTGGCTTCGTTTCCTGGAACAGTTTGGGACAACCTCATGTGAATGGTAGACTTGCAATGACACGGAGCATAGGAGATTTGGATCTTAAAAACAGTGGTGTGATAGCCCAGCCAGAAACAAAAAGGGTTCAGGTAAGAGAAGGTCTAGTTTACAGGGACAGCAATACTTGGACTAAGGGGCTTCATAGGTATTTGATGCTGTGGTGGTACCCACATGACATGAGCCCAAGTGAAGCCTGATGGCCACATGTATATTTTTACTGAATTAACCAGAGTGCAACTCTAATTAAGTTGTTTCAGATTAATGTTAACAGGACAGAAAAGAATCTAGTACTAAATTCATCAGATCAACTTCTAAATCCCACTTCTGATGATGAAGTATATGGATGGGCTGCCATCAAAAAAGTAGGCTGTGTAGAGATTTGCACAGTTGAGAGGGGGAGGAGGAAAGGACAGCTGCAAGTGTCTTACCATAGCTCACTAGTCATCTAGAAAAAATATTAAACACCCAGAAGGTATTCAGCCTCCACTTTGGCAGGAAACTCTTCTGTTAATTCACATTCTGTTTGTTACTTTTCCCCAATGCACCTCCCAGAACCCCAAGAATTATACTGTTACTATTATTGGCCCCAATAAAGTGCTGTCCATTAGGGGTTTAGGGAGATGCCTACTGTGCTATCATGTTTTCCATGAAATCCTCAGCTTCAGGAAAAATTTTGCAGGACAGCATGCAGCACTCCCATAAAAAAAAAAGTGCTTTGGAAGAGTGCAAAAACATGGAGGCAGTTCCCTTGTCTTGCAGCACACACCCAGGGTTGTGCATCCCATGTGCCTCTGTTGCAGCTGCACCATGCGGACGACAGCTTCCTGGTGCTGACCACCGACGGCATCAACTTCATAGTGAACAGCCAGGAGATCTGCGACTTCATCAGCCAGTGCCATGACCCTGCTGAAGCTGCCCACGTGGTCACTGAACAGGTAATACCAATGCTTTTCTGGGCACCTGGTTGTGCTGGTTTGGCTTTAAAAAAATGTAGGTTTTTTTATTTACACATTCAACTGAATTGAACAGTTCTGGCTGAGACATTCACCAGTCCTGCTGGCCAGCCTTTTCCTTACTCTAGGTCTCGCCACATCCTTGCCAGGAATCACATCAATTAGCTTGCTTAGCTCACAGTCCACTGAACTGCATGGGACTGTAACTGTAGCTTATCCCTGTGCTGAAAATGTCAGTTGTCATAGACAGAAATGGCCCATTTCTGGTCACAGTTCTGGATGGTGGCATATCCTATGGGAAGCTCTAGGGCATACCAGAATGGAGCATCAGGGCTGGGAAGGGGCAAGGAAGTTTCGGGCCTCTGGGCATGCTGTCCCAGGTGAAGCCAGACACTTGTTTCCCTTTCCAAGCGAATCACTGATGCTGATACTTTGTTTCTTATCTCAGGCAGTGCAGTTTGGCTCTGAAGACAACAGCACAATTGTCATAGTGCCGTTTGGAGCTTGGGGCAAGTACAAGAACGGGGAGATAACCTTCTCCTTCAGCCGCAGTTTCGCTTCCAGTGGGAGATGGGCATGAAGACAATGCCACAGTGATCCTTTCCTGCCATCACCTGGACACAGCATGCTACAGGAGAACACCTCCATCTGTTCCTAGGCTGACTCAGTGTCTTGTCCA
This sequence comes from Anthoscopus minutus, assembly GCA_013399455.1. Taxonomy (NCBI): domain Eukaryota; kingdom Metazoa; phylum Chordata; class Aves; order Passeriformes; family Paridae; genus Anthoscopus; species Anthoscopus minutus. The sequence goes on from VWYI01018004.1 coordinate 71,390, forward strand.
TCTCTTCTGTTCCCAGTGTTAGAAGGTGCCACTGCTCCCTTGGTGCGTAGTGCCTGTTGTTGCTTACAGCTGACTGTGTCTTGCTGCCCACATTATTCCAGGTAGTATCAGGGCAGTGTCCTGGGTTTGTAGTCCCAGCAGCCCCACACATCACTGTTCACACAGACGAGGTTCTGGGCTTTCACCTGAGGCTGGAAGGGAGTGCACAGTCATTTCATGCCTACTTGTATTCCCCAGAACCCTCAGTTCCCTGGCAGCTGTGAGTCCCTGAGCCACATGCTGGCTTCCTTGCCCTATAAAACAGGGGAACAAACACACAATGTTCTTAGGTAGGTAGGAAGGGGGTCTGTTGTCTTCTTCTGCTGCAGCCACCCGAAACTCCCATGTACGCCAGGAGAAGTGGGTGGAAATAAAGGAGAAGTTTTGGAATATTTAGGTTCTGATGTCAGTGGCATTTGGTGTAGCTGTACAAGTTCCTAAGAGAATGCTTTTTATGCTCTCACTGCCATCATCTGATCATCTGATCCTCTAGCTCCAAGGAGACAGACCAGGCTGGAGTCATGTGTGGTTGGACAGATGGGAACCTTTCTCCATTGGGTCCAAAGCCTGTGCAGTCTCTGTGGACCATGCAGCAGCCCCTTGCACTGTCTTCTCTTTGCTGTCAGTGCCTGACAGAAACACAGAGGAGGGAAAAAGATGCACAGTTTTGATATCCAGAGGCTCTCATTAACTTGAATTCCTTTCTGGTTGGGTTTTCTGTTTGTTTGTTTGTTTTTTAAATAAAGAAAATAAGCTAATTTCAAAGAGTTTACTCTTCAAGATCTTATGCGTAAGACAGTTTATTTCTTCATACATGCATAAGGATTCCCCTGCCCTCTGCTGAAGGTATCTGAGTTAGTTGTGGTCTCTCATGTCTCTTCATGGTACACAAGGAGGTATAAAATGCCCCAAACAAGCTAGAGAAAGGAGAGAGCATTATAATAATGTAAGGTAATTTTTGTAAGTTTTGGGTATTGTTTCTGGATGGGTTTCTGGATTTCTAAGGGTTACCCTTTAGACAGTCACTCCATGCATTTTAACTTGTCTGTGATGGAAGGCTCAGCAGAGCATGGTCTTGTACTGACAGCATTAAGTTCTGGGTGTTCAGAGTGCCCTGCTTTGTCTGTCCCCATCACTTGGTGTATTATGTGGTGTGTACAATGTACTTATTTGGGTTGTAACTGCAGTGCTGTGTGTAAATCTCTGCTGTACTGGATGCTGGTGCCCAGGCCTGTGTAGTGAGGATGCCGCTGGTTTACAATCCTAATTCCCCCTCTCTCAGATTTTCCCCAGGTTTGGGGTCCAGTGTTCGCCTGAGGTCAGGATGGTTGCTGTTGGGGGCGTTTTTATTTTTCCTAACAGTGTGGTTGTTTCCTCAGGGGAAGGATCCATCCATATCTTCTTTGAAATTTTACCAAGGAAGGGATAAGACAAAGCTCTGTGAAACAGAGGATGATTAGATTAAGGTGTATTGGTGGTTGCTATTGCTGCACCTCTACTATTTCAGAAACACTTGGATTGGGAAGGACTCCTGGGCGCCATCTCACCTCCAGTCCTTTCTATTGGACCCATTGTTTTCTTTGTTGAGTTTCTTTTTCTCCTGGGGCAATTCCTGTAGTTGCTGCTGCTGTTTGAGTCCTGCCTCAAGCCCAGCCCTCTCAGAGCACAGAACTGAGGCTTGGTAGGCACAGGCGAGGCCCCAGTATGGGGCAAAAGCTACTGGTTTTCACTGGGGTGGGCAAGGCACCATCCATCAGGTCATACACCGATTTGCCAGGCTTGTTGCCCATTTAGGTGGAAAGTCCCAGGCTCTGGGAGGTGATACCTGTGCTGGGAACCTGCCCAAATCCTTCCCCACACCCTGCCAGCCAGGGAACAGCCACCTCAGGGTGCATTTCGGTATTTCCTCACCCAAAAATCTTATGCCATGATGACACCAGATTCCACCAACCCCATTACATGCCAACGGTATTAATTAGTAGCATTAGCAACTCATGTAAACATGAACAAAGATCTCTGGAACCTGCACGACCATCCACACCAATCCAGAGTGGGGAGAGTAAGATGGTTTCCCTCATCCTCTTGTGGAGACAAGACAGCTCCCACAGCAAAGCAAGGCTATCTATGCCAGGACACAGCCCACAGCCATTGTTTGTACTAACACATGCCCAGCTTCAGCCTTATAAAGGATAAGCACTGAAGCCAGCAACCTCCCTGACTCCTACAGGACGTTGCCACAGCTGTTGCAATAACACACTGGATACAATGCTGCAGTTGTCTGTGTCCCATATTGGGTACCAAAAAGGACCATGGAAGGTGGGCCTTGGCTGAACATCAGATGCCCACCAAGGTGCTCTTATCACTCCCCTCCTCAGCAGGGTAGGGGCTGGAGGAGAAAATAAAAAAAACCCAAAACCTGGTCAAAATAAAAATAATTAATAAAGAGTGTTACCAGCCCCTTCTCAGGGGGAAATACACAGCCCAGCATGGTGAAGATGCTGTGGGGAGCTGAGCTGCATGCCAGCCAGGCCCAATAAATACTTCAGGTTTTCTATCTGGTCACTAGGCCTCCTGCAGCCTCTGGCAGCATTGCAAGCAACTAGCTCTACTGTACCCCCCAGGGACTAGCAAAAGCTTCCTGCACAGCAGAGCTCCTTCAGCTTGAAGACAAAGAGCAAATTGTCCTAACAACAGCAGCTGCCTGTCAGAGAGGTTTATTATTCCAGGACAGTGATGGATGTCACACTTTGAATGAAACAAAATGGAATGTTTGCTCTCTTAGCTCACTGTCTTTCCTGTGCATCTGAGATTTCAACAAAAAGAGTATTTTTTGTTTATGACAGACTGAACCAAATATTAGCAGTGACCTGCTGAGCAAACATTCATTTTTTTCTACCGTTTAGGGGATTGATTCTGAAATCCATTTGATTTGGTAAGAATATTTTTTCCCTGAAGATCCCCCTCTGGGACAGTGGAATCTCCCTCCATACAGGAGGGTGGGCTGTGGGTGCAGAAAGGCAAAAATGCTGTCCAGCAAAGTATTCATTTACTGTAAGGATATGGAAGGCATGGGGGCAGCTCATGTTGCTTGAGGATTTACTAGGAGAGGTGTTGTACCTGCAGATGGATTTCCAACTTAGGTCTCTCCACCACTTGGAAAGGTGGGGGTTTCATGCTTTATAGAGGGAACTCAGAAATAATTTGCAGCTTGAATTTGGGAGAGCTGGTCTCTCTGGATGATGAACATAGCACAAGAGACTGAAATGGGGCAGAGATCCAGTAATTCATTTAATATAGACCTTCATAATAGACAGTCCCCTTGGGCTGAAATGCTCAGAGCTGGAGAATAATCCTGGAGCAGCTGAAAACGAGGGAGTGGAAAGGAATCACCAGTATCACTACTTTTTATGCATTTGGAAATTGAGATGAGCTTAGACTCACCGCAGGATTTCTGCTGAGTTCCATGAACGTTTTCTGTCTCAGCCAGTGGGTGTACTATGGACAAAGACATTGCAATTTTTAGCTAAGGGAGAAGCACAAAACAACAGCTGTCAGTGAAACTGATTTAATAATAATTCCTCTTAAACACTTTCAGTTGGGCACTGCCAGGCCATTGCTCACTTACCCAAGCAGCCCAATGTACAGTACAGCAACACTCTAGCTGTCCATTGGTTCTAAACTGCTGTTCTGAATGCAGAGATACCCACCAGGTGCCTTGTCCTGGGATATGGAGTACTTGGGCAGTGGTGCCTGTCGTAACTTTCTTACAGACTTAAGTGCAATTGTGTACATTCGTTATATGCCTTGCCTTGGGACTGTGTGTAATTTCTGTGGTTTGATGCTTATCTTTGGTGTAATTAGTGTTTGAATTTCATCAACTATGAAATTTTATAGAGGCGTCTATCGTGCTTTTTTTTTTATTTTGCTTTAAAAATGTTTTTCATCTTCATCAACTCAAAGCTACAGTAGAGCAGCTGAGTCTGTACTGGAATACTTACAAGATACTTCAATAAAGAATTGACTTCTAGGAACTGTGTCACTACAAATGGATTTTTCTTCTTCCACTGCACTGCCAACTATCAGAAAAACTGCAGCTTCTCAAGCTGTGTCACAACTGTCCTGTTAGCCCTGGGCCTCAGTCCTCACCATAAAAAGCTTCTGATAACCAAGGCTTTGCCTACAAAGACATCCTCCCAGCGATAACCAGTACAAAGTACCTCCTGTCTCTGGGCTTTGCTGCACCAGGGTGTCACGTTCTAATGCACTATTTTTGTCTGCCTCAGTGGCTGTCATGGTGAGCAATGCCAGCCTGTGACACAGTGCAAAGAAACAAATTGGACCTCTGCAGAAAAATATATTTTTGCTGTTGCATGAATTCAAAGCTGCTCTGTTACAATTGAAGAAACTCTAGGGAAAAAGTAAGAGTAACTTATCTGCAGAAGTAACTCTGAGATCACTGATATTTATAGTTAATACAGCTTTTCACAGCTGGGCTCAAACCTATTTTACTCTCTCTCCCTTGAAGGCAGCAGCCTTGACTCCAATAAGGTCATGGCATTTTCCTACAGCTGAGCCCCAGCAGTTCTTTTTAGGAACAGAGTCCTTTTTTGTTCTTCTTTGCTGCCAATCCGCATCTCAAGTTTGGAGTGGATCAGCTCTTGGATAAATGCACATGTCCCATGGTGGTCTTGTGATCACTGCCCACACAGGCAAATTCGGAGAGCTTGGCCAGTGTGTTGGGAAACCTGCTGGACAACTCTGCCCTTTCACAGGAGTTGGGAAATAACTCCCAGGTTTCTCTGCATTTGGAGCACTTTCCCTGTAATGAGCATCCCTGTGAGCTGCTGCTTTGTGAGAAGAGAGCAGCCAAGCACCAGCAGCACCACAGTGGTTCCCTCCCCAACTTCAAGATGGTCTGGGCAGAGCAGCCAAGCTCTAAGGACAGCTCAAAGCTCTTAGAAGCTGCCCTTGGGAGGGGCTGGGAGTTATTCCCTGAGCTCATGTGAGTGCCATTCACTACATCTCACCTGCACAAGATTTTCATCACTGCCGTTGGGCTCCACCTCCGTTTGACCTCAGTGTTTACAGGGGAACACTGGCACCCAGAGGCTGCCTCCGCTCTTGCCATGGGGTCTCTGGTGCACTTGGGTGCAGCCAAAATAGCATTAGGTTCATCTGTGACCAAGTTGTGCTCCCATTCCTTACAAATTGCCATTTTTTGGGAGGCCAGGCTCACAAGAAATGCAGGGCCATGGAACTCTTCTCCAGGAAGACAGGGCAGGATTTGGCTCCCAGCACATCAGCCCTGTTTCAGGGCTTGCTTACCCCACCCTCCTCTCTACATGGTGTGGCACAGTAATCTCACTAGTGAATCAGAACTGTGTCCTGGCATGGAGAGATACGTGTCCCACTGTCACAGATTCCTTAAAAACACTCATGCATTTTATACAGAACACTGAGCCTGGAAAGGAGCTCAGCCTCACCTTTCCGAACTAAGTTACTGCACCTGTCATACAAGACAATTCGGTCACAGCAAATTTGCCACAAATTTGGTTTTACCTGCTAAATGGAATGCCTGGCCTGGGGTGGTAATTCCACCTGGCAGGAACTGGAGGCTAAAGGCTGGACCACTTGCAAGGAGCTGCCCTGTCACTCAACATGTGCCTCATTTCACTGCAAACTGGCTGCTGGCCCCACAGATGCCTGTTGGGATTTTATGGGGCTGGGACTGCACTTCCCCAGTCAAAATGTCCATCAGGATTGTGAACTCCACCATTTCCCAATGCTTGTTCCGGGCACCTCCGCTCTCCACCATGCCTGAAAAATGAGCCTGAAATACTGCATATAGTACATGACTCAGTTGGACAGAGTAGCCTGGAGCTGTTGTTGGTAGAAAAATCACTCCCCAGAAAGAGTGGGAGGTGATGCCAGACTCCACAGCCCAGAGTTGGCATGGTTACCTGGCTCAGAGTGCTTTGGTGACGTTCATGACCTGCTCCTCGGCAGCAGGACACTCAGGCTGCAGCTGTCAAGTGTCTGCAGCTGCTGAGCACAGTAACTCTCCCAAAACTGTTGAAGATAAAGCAATTTTCAGTATGTGGAAAGACTTAAAATGTGGAAATAGTCGAGTGTGAAATACTTGAAACTATGAAAAGTGGACACTACTCTCCTATATAACCAAGACATGGCCAAGCAAGGCCATGGAGATGGCTTCTGTAACTCCCTCCTTTTCCACTGCCCTTCGACAGCACAACTTAGGTAATTCTTCTCTGTCTGCTTTCGTTATACTATTTTACACACTCCCAGATTCTTCTGAATTCACACTCTACAATTTAAAGCAAAAAAGAACTAACTAAGCCACATGATTTCATGCTTCACCATCATGGATAGCCATACCCACATTCAGAAAGCAAAACTGACAAGTAATGGAAATTTACTCCTCATGAAGACACAGAAAACTGTTACTCATTAGCTAGTACTTCCGAGTTAAAAATGTTTATTCAACTGCAAATGTTGTGTCTTTCCAACAAATGCAAAACAGCTTTTTGGTGGTAAATAGCAGGTATTTATTGGAAATGAAAAAAAAATACTTCAGTACCTGAACTATTGCATTTAATCATGTATTGTTGTAATTGTGTTACTCTATCTTTTTGCATTGGAGACAAATATACAATGAACATTCAGATATCACAGATTGCACACTAGATAGTAAATCGTCAGGCCTTTTACGTAACCACCAAAAAAACAGATATTGGATTCTGCAATATAGTACAAAATTCCACACTCCAGTCTTAGCCAGTCATGTTCAATTTACTCCTGATGCTGTACAAATAAATGGCCATTTAACTAGGGCTTACAAGTTAATAGCAGGACAAAAAAATATACATTGCACTGACACAAAAAGTCAGCTGTGTTAATAGTCATGCAACAAGTAACCAAACTTGCTGAAATTAAAAATACTTTCTAAAAACAGTTTTAACTGCATAAGTATTTTATACACAGTTCATTTACTGAAACAAAAGGAGTCTTTAAATGATACAAAGCAAATATAAGTTTCTACCAATTTTATACATAAGAAAGTGCAAAATAACATATCTAAAGTGTTTTGCTATCGAACTGATGAATGCTGGCTGGAAGCAGCCAACCCCCTCTCAAAAGCATGTCATTACAGTTGCACACTACATACAAATGTTAGGAGTACATGGATAAGTTTACTACAAAGAACAAGGCAGGAGAAGACATGTGAGGTACTTGCAGAGAATACAGTCTACTAATGTTAGTGTACATGAATATATTTTTGCTCAACAGATTTTTACATGGAAAACAAAGCAAGTATTTGCATTAGAAGCTCAAATGAAATGGGAAAAAAACCCACTCCCATGTGAACACCACAGCTGCCCACAGTATCAGCTGCCAGAGGAAACACAAGCAGTTGTGTTTGTGCCCCTCCGCCTCCAACAAGCAAAAACAGTCTTTTGGGAACAGAATTAAGTCAGAGGGCTGTGGACGTTTGCTTGCAAAATGTAAACTGGGCCTAGCCTGCACACTGCAGAATTTGTAAGGAATAAGGATTTCTTTAGTGCGCTGCCACAGGTGAGGAACAACAACCGTACAACGCGTCTGTGGCTGACAGCCCCATCCTCAGGACCCCACAGCAGGACTCTGAGCTGGCTTCAGTGCTGGATCACATCAGTGTTGTCATACCCTTGCTTTTATTAGGGTTTAACCACGTGGCTGTACAAGCTGCAGTCCACAGAAAAGAAGGCTTCCTTAAATTTGGGGGTGATTTGGAAATCTGGAGGCAAGGGGAGGAAAACTGTGGACTCAAAGGCATTTATGAGTTGTTAAAACAGCCTTTTCTTCAAACAGAAAACGTTAAGGCCACTAGCCTGTCTTCTGAACTATGCTGGTTTTGCATCATTTTGGGAAGGGTGAAGGCAACATTAGAGAGAACAGCTGAACACAGAAATTCCAGGGCTCTGCACATGCTTACCGAGGACCTCTTCCTGTTTTTAGGGTCAAATCTGCCAGGTACCAGTAGTCAGTGTAGTTACTTGACCATCACTCTTTGGATCCTAAATTTGGGTCAGCTAAGCTGAACCAACCTGCATTTACTCAACAGTGTGCAAGGGCTCTAGAAAAGCCTTTCTGTTCATTTGGGGACCTAATATACATACCAAAACAAGAATATATCTCATTTTACAGACCAGCACATACATAATAAACAAACAAGTATCAAAATACGTGTTTAACCTTCAGTGCATAAACACGTGATACCAGGGTAAATAGCAAGTGGCCAGAATTAACAAATTATTCACCACTAGAAGCTCAAATCAAGAGAAGACAGGAATGCAGGGGTACCCCCGCAGTGCCAGGGACCCACTGGAAGGAGCTCACCCCAACACAGAGGTCCTGGGATTTTTGGTGGTGCAATTCCAACAACAATGCTGGTTTTAAGGATTTGCTGTCCCAGGGCCAGATCCTGCCACATGAAGGATAACCTCATCCCTTTGAGTGACAACATTCACTCAAGTACTGTCAGAGCCACCAGTCTTCTGGTGGTCTGGGTCATATCCTTACCTCTATTTAAAAGAGTCCATTGTGAATATACCTAGATCTAGATCAGTCTGTCACCCATTTACAAAATATATACACATATGCTAAAAAACAAGACCAAACCAACCACCAGCCTGCCTGCTGCCCTCCCTCTCCCAAACAAAAACCCACTGGCAAGATCTCATGCAGAAATTAAGTCCATGGGCCTATCCCAACGCATGTGCTCCAATCCCAGCGGATATCAGTGTCTCTACTTCATCCCATATGTAGTGCAAAATAAATGACAGAGTAGTAAAAAAATACTGCAATTAAATTAATATTGAAACAAAAGCCATAATGGAAATCTACTGCTGTCCTCAAGCTGATGGCAAGGGCTGAAAGACAAAGAGCTCCGAAGAGCATTTCTGACATGACCAAGATCATCCTGCTTTAGAGCAATGCCTGCTGTTCCAAACAGGACAACAGCAGTTAAATGTTATGCACAAGGAATTAATTCTGTACCTATATGCAAAAGCCAATTGCTATTGACTAAAGAAAGTAAAAGCTGGTTCATGCACTGCATGAATCAGCTGCTAATGAATAGTAAGTAATTAACAAAACTGCAGCTCTGACACATGTATAAAAGAGGCCTTATTAAATATGAACAACACTGAGGTGGTAAATAGTTTGGTATAAAATGCAACGCAAGTGAACAAGTTAATTCCTGGTTATCTTACAGCTAGAATAAAATACTCCAAGTTTCTGGTCTCAAAAATGTTTTCTTTTGAAAAAATCCATGTAATTCTAAGAATAGCCTCACTTAAATTAAGATACTGTGGACAACTGAAAGAACAAACATGCACAGACTGGATTTTTAACAGAAATACACATAATGCCTTCGAGTTTTTTGTTTCTTTCTTTTTTTTTTAAACATTCATATTTAAATTGATAGATGAGATAAAGATACCACACAAAGTACAGTGGTTAATCTGAAGTCCCATGTAACAGGCAGTTAAGTTCATATTTAGATAAAAAGGCCATTATACCTATTTACAATATACACAGTTGCTTGCGAAGAAGGCAGATTTACAACTATCTTCTAAAAAGCCTTGCCCTCCCCTCCCCCCAGTTAAGATGACTAACTCTACAAAAACAAGACAAGAAGGGGTGCTTAGGATAAGCGAGGATTTTCTTGACAGCCGCATCAGCATGGGCTTAGGGGCTGCCAGTTCTGTTGGTTTTGTGGTTATTAACCATGTTTTCCTGGACCTTGCTCTTCTCCTCCTTACGCTGTTCACCTCCTTGTCTGCCTTCTGTCAACACAAACCAATGCGATGATCCCTTTTTACTTTTAGTGCTTAGAACGCAGTATAAACATAAGTGTAAACAGACAATATTCCAATTCCTTCCAATGTTCTCACTGGTTCCTGGAGTGACAATGGGGCTGGATGAGGTTTGCCAGGCCCTCATCAATTTCTGGGCCCCTCCTCTGAACCCCGTTCATGCTGCAGGTTGTAGAAGCAGTTCTGGCACACCCTGACCGGTGATGAAATCTTCAGCCGTTTGATTTCTGACTGAAACCGGCTGCACCTGGGGAGAAAAAAAATAAACCATCACTGAACACAGGTTCTCTCCATTTCTACCCATTTTCTATTGAGCTGTGGGAATTATCACCATGACTTCAAACACCAGAAAACTGTCCTAACTTACCTTGACATGGAGATGCAATGCAGTGTGGCAGAAGTGGAATTTAACTCAAATAATGACCACAGAGTCAATGCAATGAGACTATGTGACAGATAGCTTAAAAACAGCTGTTGTCACCAGTTAAGATTGTGACAGATACAACCAGAAATATCACCTCTGACCCAGTGGATCAGAGAGGAGACTTACACTTCAGTTTGTAGGTAAGGGGAGCTCAAACACATCCCCTGTGTCATACATTTAGTCTGAGGCTACCTGCTAGTGACGCCTAAATCAGCATCTCACAGTCCTGTACACAGTTTAAGTAGCCTCAATATTTCACAAGAGTTCTGAGGTATATCACAGCTTTATACCACCTAAAATCCTGTATGGAAAAGAGCCCAAAGGAGGCTGCTTACTTCTGGCAGAAGAGTTGTCCACAGTTCCTGCAGTGATGTCGCCTCTCGGTGAGTGAGAAGCGCACGGTGCACCCTGAGCAGCTGTCGCCACCCTCGTCCTTCACCCAGTGGTCGGCCGCGGACCGGCCCGGCTGATCACTCACTGACCAGCTGAAGACCCTGCCCCGGCCATCCCCAATCAGGATCCTGCTGTGATCCCTGCAAGGAAAAGCAAAAGCAATCCAGCAACAACGCTGGCACAATAACTCACAGGAATCAATGCACAATTTTACATGTCAGAGAATGTAAAATGGTAAAAGTACTGGTGTGGTAACTAATGCCCCAACTACCCTACTCTAACTGAGAAATGGAGCTGCAACACTTGCTGCAATACAGTGCAGCTGAACAGTCCTCCCTCTCTTTAGTGTTTTTATCTCAGTCCTTGAAGAAGGCTGCCCCAAACAGAAGCACCACAAAACAGCATTATGAACAATAGTACCACACTGCCTGCTGACAACACCCAGAAATGTCTGAAGTCCTCATGTGCGAGCTACTCACTTGGAGATGCCGAGTGCAGTGATTTCTGCTGGGTGTGCGTTGTCTTTGCGATCAAATGCCGTGTGCATAGTTAGCTTGCTTCTGAAGACCAGCTGACGCTCCCATCTGTATCCTACACAGGAGCGGGAAGAGGGAGGGGATAAAGCAAATCTGCTCATTCAAATTTTTGTTCCCTCCTCCCCCAACATACCTGTAACTGCAACTTTGTAGTAAGAACAAAATCTCCCTCAGAGATTCAAGTTTTTCTCTTTTTCTATAACATTTTGCTCAGCAATAAAACTGAGTGCTGTGCGTGGTTTCTTTTACCTGGTTTGAGCTTGCTGTAGTGCTGTGCTTCAGCATAGCTGGGGTGGGGGTGGTTAACCTGAGCATGGGGATGCATTTTTGCTTGTCCCTCCGAATAATTCACAAAGATAAATCCATCTTTCTCATCCAAGCTGAGCTGGTCTGACCAACGCCTGGAGTCATCAGAGCCACTGTCTGCTGACCATGCTGCTGCTGCTCTGGCTGACGACGACCGAGGCCTGTGGCTGGTGCTGCTTGGCTGGCTCTGGCTCTCCTGCACTTTTGTGTCCTGGCCTATGCATGGATCGTCTGCCTCGGAGTCACTGCTGTCCTCTTCATGGGCTTCCTGCCCTGGATTGGCACAACAGGGGACAAGGAGCTGTTAGTGAGCCTGGTTATAGCTTAAACTTTTTCCTCATTCTATTGCTGCACTGCCTGCAACCCAACAGGTACCAACACTGCTGAGCGACACTGCATGAAGGCATCTCAGAGCCTTTTCAGAGATTCAGGTCCTGCCAGAAATCACCCCATTCATATTTTTCTCACTTTTTTCTGTTGCCAGAGAATGACACTCCTTAGCTGAAGCTATCTCCTACCATAGTCCTTTTGAAGAAGGCTATGATAGACAAAAGGAGCAAAAAATTCAGAAGCACTCAAGTTGGCAAAACCTTTCAGCAGAACTTACACAAGTAAGTACAGTCAGCTATACTGAAACTGACTGAAAAATATGATGCAGACTTGTTAATAACAGGACTTGTTAACACAAAAAATCAATTACCAAAGACATTTATACTCCAAGTGGCACTGAAAATAACCAAAAGAGGTATTTATATAATAATAACTAATGAGTATAATGAGATTCAGATCCAAATCCAGATCTTCAATATGAAGAGGGCAAGAGGAAGACAAGATGGCTAAAAGAAACAATCATAAAGCACAGACCAAAATCTTCCAAGAGCAGAAAGGGATACCATTGCTTGTCTTGTTTCAGCTGTTCCATCAGTAGATTTAACTTGGCTTAACAGCCAATGCTATTATTCCATTTCAAACTAAAAAACACCTAGCTTTTGGATAATCCATTGTGTGTGCCAACAGCAGAAACAAACACAGAGAAAAGTTTCACCTTCACAGAAAAAAAAAAGCTATGATGGGCAACATTATTTCTTACTTGCAGCAATATGAAACTACCTCAGGCAAGGTGTGTTCTGTAAGCACAGAATTCAGATGCTCTGTTCACTGTGCCCACTGGATGTCTACTGCCTTTTGAGATAAAATCTCCATCATTCCACTCTGCACTGTATAACCCACAGGACTTCACCTACCTATAGCAAAGATCAGATACAACAGGGAAATACCAAGCACTTGTCAGGAGACATACCTATTTGTGCTTCCTGACAGTCCTCTTGCATTTCCAGCATCTCCACAGGCTCTGGAGCTGGTGTTTCTGGCACTTGCAAAAATTCCATTCGCCAGAACTGGAAGGATAGAGAAAAAGCAGGGTGGCACTTACTGAACTCTTGACATTTTCCTTGAGCTACTTGTAGAGTTAAAATGGCTTAGAAGAATGGTGTATTCGCACTTGTAGTGTGCAAGGCAGGTCACATTTCCCTACTGAACCCTGGTTTTGAGGACAAGAAACTATAAGAGGACATCTGAGTTAATGCCTGAATCCACTCCACACAGCTGGTTGAACCAGCAGACTCTGGTTAAGGCTGCCCAAAAAAGTACTGAAAACTGAGTTAGACTTGTAGTGTTCAGAGATGACATTAAGTTTCTCTTTCTAGGCAGCAAAATGAATTGTCTCAGGATGAGTGAAACTGAAATGTTGAACCAAAAGAACAATCTCCAGGTAGGAAAGCTGGTGACCAAAACAGAGCAGGAAGGAAAATCTATGCTCTGCTGACTACCACATCCCAATGAGGGCATCAGAAAGGAGAGGGAACTGTTCAGGTGAAACTCCCAAGTACAGCAGGACTGCTTTTGGTCCTGGCCAGCACACTGTGTTGTCCTGGATAGGCACGACTTCTCTAAATACTACTATAATCAAGGTATAAACTTTATTTTCCAGGCCATGATTCCTGGCACTTACCCGGACAACTCCATCTGAATGCCCCGTTACGATGACGTTCTGGGTGTCCCACTCATTCATCTCTGACACAAAACAACACATTATTTGCTGGCTTCGGCCAGTGAAGGTGTTTACACTTGCAGTAGGGCTGCCATTAATGCTCCACACATGGATATAAGTGCCAGCACATGATACAATATCTCCCTACAAAGACAAATAACACCTCCAGATTTCAATACAAAGTTGCAGGAATCCTTCAGCAAAAAATATAAGTTCATTTTTTAGCCACATTGCAAGGCTGGCACTTTTCAGGAAGCTCTGTCCAAGGCGAGTCTGGCCAGTTTAAGAAACTTAGGATTATATGCGTATTTTTTAAAAAAAACTACCTAGAAGACCACACTTTGTAGCAACTTATTTGTTCTATTTACAGCATAGAATGAGCTGACCAATTCCTACACTTTTCATAGCATAACAATCCAACAGCCTATTTTTATTACTTTCAGTTTCCAAAGACTGCTCATACTGACTCTGTTCTTTTTCACAAATATGTACCACCCTAAATTTCATTTGCTGCCTTATTTAGAACAGTCCAAACTAGTGCAGAGGGAAACAGGAGCTGCAGTCTAAAGCATTGGCAGCACTACAACCAGACTACCAGCAGCTAAAAAACTGTGCCACTTGCTACCCTCTGCTTGCATTACAGCCCTCTCTTGTCTTGGTTTCAACCACTGTATCTGCTCCAGGTGCAACAGGGTCCATATCCGGCCGTGACAGTCATGCATGAGAGAGAGATAAATGGTGACTTTTAACTCACAGGACTACCAGGGACAGAAGCTTTTAGAATATGTCTGTTTTCACTACAACTGGCCCAAGGTATCCCCTGTTTCCTTTAAATTCAGCTTAAGACAAGAGAAGTCAATCAAGGTCATGTATCAAAAGCTTTTCTTTGCTCCTGTGGCAGGTCTGGCAGCTCACTTGGAATGTCACACTAACTGCTTCCAGCACTGTTAATAACCTCTTCTGAGCTCAAGCCACCCTGCATGGAATGCACCCACCTATGGCTCTAGACAAATGACATAAATTATTCCCTAAACCAGCTGTTAATCAGTTTTCAGATTAATTACACAAGTTCCACCAAATTAACAGGAGAGCCGAGTGTTTTTTTTCCATTGGTTTAATGACTTCCTACTCTTGCTACTGTTCCCACTGCAGCCTAGTGGATAGAGTTTGGTTCTTACCGTTAATTCATTTATACAGAGTGCTGAAATTGGAGCCCTATGCCCTCGGAGCTGTGTCAGGAAGGAGAGCTTATTCAGATCCCAGATGATGCAGGTGCGATCCCGAGATCCACTCACAATTATGTGATACGCCAGCGATGCCGTTAAGCACGTGACAGTGTCAGTGTGACCCAGCAGTGCCTGCAAAACACAAGTCAGGAGCAAAAGCGGAAATCAGGAGAGAGCACAAGAATTCTACATTAAACCCTCTTGCCTGAAAGATTCAGGTAATGTAACTAGTATATCCTATCAGAAGATGCAGCCATCTAACAAGTCTTCAGCTGATAGCTATTTCCATAACTGAAAATGCTAAAAATAATATTTTTTTTCCATTTAAAAAGCACTCTGACAAAACAAGGGCCTAATGTTAGATCCTTCCACTGAAGAAAACCCCATTCTGCATCAGTAACCTGTTTATAAGTTCCAGAAAGTGTTCCAGGCTGCACCTGAAATTACATTCTGAAAATAGAAATTAATGGCTCCCATATTTACTGCTGATGACTAAGAGAAGACAAGAAATAAGAAAGACTTGCAACCAAAAAGACAAAGTCAATTGGAAGGAGCAGCATAGTACACTCTTTTACATTTTAAGTTTAATCTAACTACTGGAAAAAGAGTCTGAAATACAGTCAGACTACTGCACCTTACTCAGTTAAAATAAAACTCACTGAATACAGTAAATATATTCAAATATGCTGCCCCAAAATTTTAGATAGTGTTTCATCTTGTACAGTTTTCACATAAAACACTTTAAAAAAGCAGCTTTGGAAAGTTGACTACTGGGAAGGGAAGTTATTAAATAATTCTCTAAACTTCTTTTCATAAATTTGAGGGAAAGACTTCCTCTAAAATAAGAGTCCCACTCTTAAGATGCTAATGGAACAGTAACAACCTATAACAATGATACACAACTGCTAGAATAATATGATGTAGTTGTGGTTGGGTTTTTTTGACTACATTTGATGGGTTTGGATTTTTTTCAGTAAATACACAA
This sequence comes from Anthoscopus minutus, assembly GCA_013399455.1. NCBI lineage: Eukaryota > Metazoa > Chordata > Aves > Passeriformes > Paridae > Anthoscopus > Anthoscopus minutus. The sequence continues at coordinate 87,227 of VWYI01018004.1, forward strand.
AATTTACTTTGCATTTAGCTGCAGCTAAATGGCATGGGCGCTTGTTTTCAATTAAAAAGTGCTGTAATTAAAGTAATTAATTTATTTTTAAGAGGAAGATGAGCCTTTAAAGCAGCCTCCTTTCACTGTCCTTCATGACACAGTTTTTAGATGGGGGTATTTATTACACATAACACTACAAAGCAGATAATTTCACAAAACTCACCTGTATAATTTTGTTAACATCATTACCAAATTCTCTTTCTCTCCAGAAAGGTGATCAGGTGATCCGCTATTCTTAAAAACAATGCAATTTTCAAGATGCATTTTGCCTACTTTCAGTGCAGATCACTATCTGAACTACTCTTTTCTCCAGAGATCTGCTGGACTCATGGTTTCAAAGGTGAGCAACACTGACTACATAATTACTTTGATCTTATAACATTAATTTACATGCAAGGCAATTTTATTATATTTTACCTGTTTCAGTGTGAGGGCTTTAGCTTTTTCTTTGGAGACACCCATTTCCCACACACACACTGCTGTGCTTGTTCCTCCAGTGATAACTAGTTTGGGGCTGGGACAAATGGCACACAGGATCTGACCCCATTCTGACAAGCATTCATAAACAATCACGGCCTGAAAATACGGAAAGCAAATAATTACTTGCGGAACTAGTACTTTGTAGGATAAAAGTTGGTTGCTACCTTGCAGTCATTATGTCACTAAGAAAAACTACTGGTGAAAAACTACTATAAGTTAATGTTATTCTGACAGCATTCTGATGAAGATCCTCAAGAGGAAGCAATAAAATTGATGCAGCAGAAGATTATCTCATTCACATGTGAAATAAATGTCCATTGCTGTTTTTTTCACCATTGAGTATTGACTGCTAGAACAAATTTCAGATTACAAACCTTGTCTGACTCATAGGTACCCAGTCTGCAGCTGAGGTCTGCATAGCCCCAGGCAAACGTTTTATTCCATGTGGGGGGGATGAGAACCTTGTTCTGTTCTACTGCTAGAATGCCTTTATCGGTACACACGATCTGCCCCACAGGCTCCTTGAGCTCTGAAAGAGAAGATGAGGTATTGTTTTATTGCTGGAAGGGACAAATACTATGACATCCCTTTAAGTGCCTGCTGCTCTGCCAAAGCAAGGTCTCTATAGTGGCTATTTATACGTTCTTTGCTTCAGCTGCAGTGATGGCAAATTTTGCTCCATTCCAACCAAATGCAGAGCTAAATAAAGATTAGTGCTTTCTCATTTCCTAACTTAGTGTCTTCCCTCTAAGCCTTGCTATGCCCCATTTAATAGAATGTCCTTCTCTCTTTACAGCAGGGAGCCACAGATTCCTTTACTCACCTAGCAAAGAAATCCCTGTGTAGCATTCACCTGTCCCGCAGACAATTAAGTTTTGTTCAGTCAAATGTCAGATAAGAAGCCAAAACCAAGTTCTTTTGTCTCAGTGCAGCTACCAACACCACACTTTTCTGCCATCATTCATTAGTATTTCTCAGCACTGTGATAAATAAACCTTTTGCTGTGAAAATCACAAAAATAGATGCTACCGCAGGCCCAGAAACAATGTACTCTGAATACTGTTTGTTAAATTATAACTTATAAAGAGGTGCTTAGGTTCCATTTAATCCCTCTTTTTAAAAAATGTCATATTAAACTGGTGCAGCTATGGTGAGCTATGGTGTTTCCCAAGTTCCTTTCAGGTAAGAACATCATTGTACAGCATTGGGATATTTTGAATTTGTCTCTCTCACAAACCATGGGTCGTAAGTATATTATAAGCAAGAAAAATATGGAAAAGTACTATCTTGCTGAAGCTCTGAATGTTCGGGCAAAAAACCAGCAATAACTACTGTGAATTTAAAGTTTACCTTTCACTGGGGCAAGAGATGGCCGCAGATTGTCCAAATGATGGAAAAAGATCTTGTCACCTGTGGAACCAGGGAGGACAGAGGCTCCCACAACCTCTCCATTCAGGCGGCTTCTAACACGCTTTGGTGGGTGGGGTTTTTTGAAGAGCTGAAATTCATCAAGAAACTAATGATCATCAAAAATTACAGGTTTACAAGGCCACAAGCTTAAAAAGATCATAACTACATCCGATACACCTTCTAAAGATTCTGCAGGTCAGCAGATATTACTTTACTGCTGTCAGTATTCAGTAATAACTCACGGTGAACATTTCAAAAGCCTCCAGCAAACAATATGAAAACAATGAGCGAAGTTGCTCTGCCACCTCAAGCTGTGGCATCTCAGTACCCTCATGAAGTCTGTGAGAGCCCGCTTCCAAACACACCATCAGCTCTGCAGTGCTTTGCATCACAACTTTTTAAAATACAAACCCAAACTGTCAGGCACCTTACTAGTGGAAGAGATGGGATAAAGAAGATGCATGTTACATCATGCAGGAAAGGAGTGCAAAAACACACAGCAGCCATGTCACTGAGAGAGCCTGCCCTGGATCCCCCATGGAAAAAAAATGGAGAAGAACAGCAAAACCCTATGGTTACATAAAAATGTGCTCCAAGAGCACTCACCACCAACAAAGCCTTAAGGAAGTTTTGAGTTCCCTAAGTTTACTGCAGTCTATTTCCTCTATCAAAGCATCATGCAATTCTTGGTAGACTTCACCACAGGTTTGTACCTAACTGGCATCTGAAGATTCAGGCAAAGCTCTGGACTCAGCTGCAGTGCTCTTCTATTGCCCTGCCCCAGTACCAGTCCCTGTCTGTCCATCTGGCTTTAGCTGGGCCACATCTGATTATCACAACACAGGGATTGGTTATTACATAAGAGGAGAAAACTCTACAGCCACTACATAATCAGATTATTGAGAGAGAGCAAGGAAGGGAAAAGAGGAAAGCCACAGAAGACAGATGAGCAGTTCTCAGCCTTCCTTCCAAGCAATGAGAGACATACAGCTCTAAGGAAGTATCCTATGGCTGTCCTGAAACATTATGTGCTGAGTTGAGTTTAGAGTTTCCAACACATGGCTTGAGTTCTCAGCAAATTGCTGATATCTGGTGGCTTCCACCACATCGAGGATTGGAAATATTCACCAATGACATTTAAGATTTTCACTGGATAGCAAAAAGACTCCAAAGAAATGCCCAATAAAAAACCCAAATCAAAACAACCCACACTGAGACCAGCCCCCCCCAAACCTAAAACCCCAGATTTAATAATTGCATTGAATTATTTAATGTAGTCTCTTGAAGAGAACACAAACTTTAAAGCTGCACCCAAAATGGGTCTCCTTAACTACAGCTTCTTAACTACAGCTGTTCTACAAGAGTGAATCACCCATGAGACTGGTGTAAGAAAAAGAAACAGAAGTTATTATAAAAATTATTTTAATACTTTGAAGGGTTAACTTCAAATACCTTAGCGCTCGGCTTTACTTTGAAGTTGCACTTTTACTCCTTCCCTATGACAGTGCAGCAGGAACACACTTCCCTTTTTTTAATGCTGATTTTTAGAGTTGAGTCATAATTCATTATGCCTTTATTTTAAAGATGTAAAGGGGGAAAAAAACATTTCTAATCTCACAAGCAAAGCTCAAAGTTGATCTGTGTGTAACTTATGATATAAACATATATGACTTCATATCACTAGAAGAATATTTATGAATAAACACTCCCAAGAAGTTTCACTCCTAAAACACCTTACTGTTTTATATAAACATATTTCAATTTGAGTGTTAACTGGAAAATAAGAACTCTATGAAGGGTATACCTGCTTTGGTATCTGTCCAAAGTTATTAATGAATCCTATGGTAGCTGTCTCTTTTAATGGATCATTTATGTTATATATGTCCACTTGTCCCTCATAGAAGAGATGGTGAAAGACATTTACAGCTTCTACTGCAGCGGGACCTTGCTGTTTATAGCCAAAGATCAAGTCAATCCACTCATGCAGGTGAGCGCTCACAAAGTCACATTCCAGAGCCTGAAATTCAGAAGGCATGCATTAAAATGAGACAAATTTCTCATTGATTGAGTTTACTACACTTCCCACAAAGAAAAGTGCCAAATACAATTTGACATATTTTTGTCACATTTTGATAAAGCTTTTCATTAAAGCAAGTATTGTCTGAAAGTACTCTGTAGCCAAAAAGGAAGGGGAGAGAAATGACAATCAAACACCAACCCTGAATTCACAGACTAGTCTGTGACTGCACAGATTGAGCTTAGATTAATGTGCAGTGGAAAGTCCCAACAGACATTTTCCACTGTTGCCATTAAAATTCAAATTACCTCCCGATGGACTCTGATAAATTCACGAGGATCTCCTTTTGCCCATGGAGGAAGTATTACATCACCAAGTTTAGTGCCATTTTGTTTACAACCTAATAAAAACAAAAAGAAGGAAAAAATTTGGACAGAAGAAATGAAACTGAATTATAACAGCAAAGGTGAAAAAAAAGTGGGGGAAAAAATAAAATTCTAAGCTTGTATGTATAAAGGAGGTAACTTCTGTATTTTCTTTGGTTTTAAATGTGAGGCAATAAACATGAAAGATTCTGCCGCAGTTGTTCATGTAAGATTGCTTTCAGCAGAAAGAATCCAAATACTCCTCACTTGGGCTTCTGAAGAGGAAAATAGCATTGTATCATAGAATGAAATTGACGTTTTACTCCTGAGAATAGCCTGTACTCCTGTGATGTGTAGTCAAATACTCATTTCCTAACAGTGCAGAGCTAACTGGTATCCCCTGAAAGCTCCATGCACAAGGATACTGGCAACTCCCTTGGATTGTGCCTATGGCCTGGGCACAATACATCCACCCTGTTCTCGATAGTGCCTTTTTCACTCTAGATATTAAATGGTGGCATGTTGCAATTACTAAAAATATATTTGGTAAACCTCTTCAACTATATCCTTGTTCTGTCACTTGTTGTCAAGAGACAATTCCACACTTCCTATTAACTCAGAGAAACACCAATGAATTTCCAACTTTACAGGGGCTCACAAAAAATAAGTGCAATTCTCCAATAGAAACCTTACTTGCATCACCAAACTTCAAATCTTCCATTCTTTTTGCCTGGGAGGAAGGAGAGCAGGATTGCTACAAATTACCACAATCAAAAGTACATCAGTGTTTGACAATTGTTCCTAGAAAAACCTTTTTTACCGTTCATCCAAATGCTCAGTGAAGAGTTTCCAATTGTTATAGTCCCAAATTATAAGATTCAAAGATAAATGGACAAGACTTCAATATTTTTTCAGTAATACCCATATTCTTCTATGTGAAATATAGCTGGGAGAGGTTTTGCAGGATGTTCTTTGGGTTTTGCTTTTCTTTTTTTTGTGATGTTGTGCTTCCAATCTCTTACAATGGATTTTGAACAAAGGCTTTGAGGCCACTAGAATCTATGATTTGAGTAATCTTTATTATTGCTATTAGATTCACATCACAGATCTCAGAATATAAGAGCTTAATGCCATTGTTAAGAGTGATGTATAAGTAACATGAGTCTCCAACAAACAGATCTTCTACGTGACTCCTGTTGAACAATCACTATCACAAAAGCTGTGACAATTCAAAAAACCTCTAGGAATATTTTCAGATGAAGTTCTATAAGTGATTATTTGTCAAACAGATTTTGAGAAGCTTAAAAAAATAAACAACAAAGATGGTGAACACCATAATGGAATATGTTACATGGAGAAAATGCAAAGCAGAGAGACTCCAAGGAAAACATGATTATCTGTTCATTTTGAACTGGTAAAAAAACCTCAAAATTGACAAAAAAATACCACTCCAAACAAAAATACTTTCAGGGACTAGTTCTGCATTTCTCAGAAGACACTTTGTATTAACTGCTTAACATGAACACTCACTGCTTGAGAAAATATCTGAAGTCTGTCTGGCTCTGTTCTCCCACCCACAGCACTATCAAGCTCTTACTGCTTACCTAGGTCAAAATTGTTGGAATTGAGCAGGAACTCGGGGAGGTAGAAGAACTCTGGGATAAGCTCCTTCACATCTGCCATGTTGTGCTTGGAGGCGGAGAACCAGGCCTCACGCACGCTGTGGAACATGCGGTCAGCCAGGTCAAAGTGACCGCCCTGCCGGGCAGAGAGAGGAGCTTGTCAGGCTTTGCCAGGAAGACAAATCAGAACACCCTCTGCCAAATGAAGACACTAGAACATAGCACATTTCTTTCCCTAACACACCCAATCTAATGAGCTGCATTACTTTCAGGTACATGATAACAGAAAATATAGACAGAGATATACAGAACTTTAAGAAGAGTTATCTGTCTGGTTTCGAGTCTAGTTTCTTTTAGAGAAACAGAAAAATACTTTTCACAATAAAACTTGTTTTGGTTTTTGTCTGCTCACACTTTGTTTTGTGTAAATTCAGAAAAATGTTCAAACTACAAGGGAAAGCAAAAAAGTGAATTCCATCATATCTTTTAAAAAGACACATCAAAAACCTTCCAGGCAACAAGAATTCTGCTAAAAGGTATTTCTTCTATGATATTTGCTGAAAACAAAGCTAACTGATCCTATTTCCCAGTGATGTCTGAAATACACAGCAGGCAAGAAACTTGAAGTGAGGTGATGCATTTTTACCTGTAACCGTAAGAAAATCTGAGTGAAAGGCTCCATCCGGACTAGATAGGAAGCCACAATCATCGCTGAGGAATAGTGGGTCCCATAGTGATAAGCTGGGGTTTCCCCTGCAGATTACAAATCATAAACATAGGAGAAATAGTTAGGTGACAGAATCAGTACTAATGGAAGAAAAACTAACACTGTATTTTAATTACTCTGTGGCCTTGGACACGCTCAAAATTGGAATTTTAAATTTTCATTCTCAGATGTCTGAAAGCTTTATGTTCTGTCATTTGAGTTCCGGCTGCAATGCAGTAGCCCTAATTCAATAAGGTTCTGCAAAACAGTTATTGCAACAGTTATTCTGCAAAACAGTTACCTGCAAAATGGTAACTCATTTTTTATTTCAACTAATTGAAATGCAGCACAACTATGGTGATTTCTGCTGAAGAAACATTTTTAAAAAGATACTTTCTAAATTTTTGGTCTTATTTTTTATTATGGACTTAAAATCTTGGGCAGAAATATGTATCAGAAGCATTGCCTACAGAATTTGTACAGCTTTTACTTTCTTAATTTTCTGCCAAAACGTCTGCGTAAGAACACTTAGAAAATACTTACTTGTTTCTAGAAATGAATGTCTTTGCCACCTACTGCTGTTTAACACAGAACAGCATTGCAGTAGTTAAACAGGCCTCTATCTTCAATGAAAGCACACAAAAAAACTTGTCTTGCCAAACACAAAAGTCTTATTTTCAATATATAAGGAAGCTCTAAAATCATGGATAGGTAACTTAATTGCATCCCATTTTGAGGCTTCTTCAGCTAAGAAGCTGCTGTTTCCTTAGCCAAAAAAACACACCTTAAGAATAGGAGAGAAAAAGCTGTAATACTGCTAATGCAGAAGCATTTGCATTCTTTGTACTACTAATTTTCATGCAGCAGCAATCAAACTGTATTAGCAGACACAGCTGGTTGTGTGCTTCATGTGCCTGCCCATTCCAGTCTTTAGATAATGTTAAACTCATCTAAATGTGCAACTGTTCTGTCTTTGCTTTTACATGTAAACAAAGATGTCATTTGGATTTAAAGCAAACAACACGAAGACAGTCAATGTTTGCTCTAATTTAGTCTTTGCTGGCCAGTCATTAAAAAAACATGGTAGAGTTCTGCACATCCATATCCATATCTCTTTACCCACATTATAAAAAATATCCCTGAGGTCCTCCCATGATGACATACACATGTTCCTCCGCTTTTTCTGCAGGATGGATTATTACTTACCATTGGGATCTTCCCAATCCTTGTATCGCTTCTTGTACTGGGCTAACCTGTCCTCTGTTTGAGCTCCCATGGGCTTGGCCAGGTTTCTGAATGTTTTAGGATTTGTAAGATCCAGTTCCTTTAAAAATGAAACAGACAACAATTTTATAAAACCATACCACATCCTTTCAACACTGCTGATTACCACTGTTAACAGCATCTACCTCCTAAGGCTGTTATCCCTGCTTTCTACACACATAGGAAGTGCAATGTTGGATGTGCTTAAAACAGTCCTTTAGTATGACCCAAGAGAGCCAGCATGTTTTATTTTAAATCACATCTGGGCTCTGCATAACTTTTGCTCTGCTCCTTTTATCCTGTCCCCAATTCCCCCCAATTTTTTCAGAAATACTCAACAAGCCCCCTAACAATATTTTATGTAATGGTCTGGTTGATGGCAATGGTTGTCCAGAAAAGCATTAATAGGATGTTTCACCTTTTTCAAAAGCCATTTCTTTCACTGTGGGGTCAGATTTTGTAGTAGCCCCTACCATAGTCTTATGGACAAGGAGGCTTTCTCGGTGAGCTTAGCATACTTCAGGATACTCAGTTTAAAGCTAATGCAGACATTTACAGGAACTGCTGCAAGATAGAGGAGAAAACATCTCTCTCTGGATCCCAGCCCTCACCTGTGCACAGACCAACAACATCCGCAAAATCAGCACGGACGAGATTCTCTAATAACCTCTCTGTTGAGAAGTGAGAGAAACAAAACAGAAGCCTCCAGCTTATAAAAGATTACTAACAAGGCCGACAAGTTATTTTATTTACCTCTGAATCATAGTCTGCAAGGATCCAGGGAAAGACAGGGTACTGCATGAGGTCGTTATAGGATCTGCCAGCCAGAGTGTTTAAGTGCATCAGGTACTGGAAGTTACTGATTTCTCCTCTCTTAAAGAAGACAGATAAGTCAAGTCTTAAGGAAGACAGTAAAGTTTTCACTATACAACAACCAAATGTCAACCTGCCAGACTGTCAATGTGCAGCCCTCCCCAAACAAAGAAACTTACTTCAATATTGCAATGCTCACTCTACTTTTACTACAGCTGTCCCCTGCATTTTCAACAGTAGACTCATTTCTTATTTGATGATGATACAATGAAATACTAAAAATTAAATGCTGAGATACACTTTCTGTAACAGCATGCTCCATCTGTTAGAATAAGTGGATGCAAATTATGTGTACTGATTATGCATCACTACAAAATGTGGAATTTAACAGAAAAAATACCCTGGCATTTTCATACTTACTTCCCATCTTTGAGTAACAGATTTTTCTCCCACTAAAGTGCTAAGCAAGCCAGACCTAATGGGAAGAAGAAAGTGAATCTTTTGACTTTGCAGTAAGAGGTGGATTACATCTTCACAAGACAACACAAAATTTCAAGATTAGAAGTTATAATTGCAACAATTAGAAGAACATCTCTGCTTCTTTTTGCTTTAGCAGTACCTTTTTTTTTGAATTCTAAACACACATTGCAAAAACTATGCATGCTAATTATGCAATTCAGCTTAAGTGGTGGCTGATGAGTAAAATATTTTTAACAACCTGGATAAATCTGATGGCTTCAGCACTCCAATTCCTTTGAGAATGCATCTGTATATTGATAATACTAGTTCTGATACTCTCCAGATAATCCTGACATCAATGCAAGCATCATTTATTGGAAACTGATGAGCCACAGAGGTTGTGAGGAAGAGAATTACTTACCCTTGCTCTACGCTGGTGTTTGGTCTTTGCCCAGACACTGACTCCGAACTGTCGGTGAGAGATGGCACCACAGCCAAAAACCTGCAGCAGCAGTTAAAAGCTTACAATTAGTGTTTCTGTCCTTGGGAAGTCATCACCTGAGAAGCAGCATGTATTTAGTACAGTTTGAGAATGTATCTGTCTATTGATAATACTAATTCTGATAAAAATCGCAGAAGCCTCTTCTCACTGAAGGCATGTAATGCCTTCTAGTGGCTCTTTTCTGCAGCAGTAAAGTGCTAGCAGGCACCAAAAAAGCCTCCACACAGGTGTTTGCAAACATTAATGTTAAATGTTCTAATTTATTTTACAATACCTTTGATAAACTTTGTTTCTAACCCCTTTCTGGAAAGCTAGAAGATAGTTCCGTCCATCTCCTGAGAAAACTTCAATTGCAATTGGCTGAAAACAAAGAGGACAAACCCATGTCAACATTAACTCTTCTTGTCAGCTCTGAAGGTCAGGAACAGACCAGTTTAGTCATGCTACATGTGGCACCAAATTATGGTGAAACAGATTTTATTTAGTGCAATCAAATCTTTTATGTTTGGACCACTGATGTTGACTAACATATCCAATAAACTAAACCTGGGTAAGTTCCAACAAGGATGCCCAACCTAAACACTTCCATTCCAACACAGTCAATAGCTTCTCTCTCCAAATACTCATCAGTTATGTATTGATTTTCACTTTTAAAAATTACATCGTCAAAACACTCCTAATACGTTTCCCCCATCAGATATGGTGTCCAAGTTACCTGCAAAAGGTACCTCCTTTTATGCACTTCCTTGATATCTTCATATGCAAAAATGCTGCAAGTTCTTTTGAGTTGACTTGGACCTTGCCTTGCTCCCCTAGGTATGATTGGCTCATGCATCCTGTAAAGGAACATAAACAGGTAAATGAGAAGTGATTGAAAAGAAAAGAAATGAAAGAATTATCCAATTAATTCATATGAGAGTCCAGTTACAGAAACAGCTGATTTTCACAATATACCATACTACAAATTGCTCAGCACCTGAGATCTTCCTGCATCTTACATTATCTTGGAGTTGACTCCTCAAAAACCTCACTGAATACCTTTTGTTCAGCCTCTAAGGATCAAGGAAAGTCTCGATGAATGTACTCACTTTGGAGGCAGTGTCTCGATGTCCCGTATCTCCCTGGTGGCTGTCATGGTGAACCCATCGATGACATAGAAGTGCTCTTTCCCAAATAGAAGTAGCCCCTCACTGGTGTCAAGGCCCTGAACCCGAGCACAGCGGTACATGTGCTGGATCTGTGAGGAAAAGCAGATGCTTAAGGAAAGCAGGTTAAGGAGCACAGGCTCAGACTGCTGCTTTGTTAGAACAAGTACCAGACACTGCTTTATGACTGGTACATACAGCAAAAATCCTGTCAGTCTCTCCTTTAATCAGACCTAATGTCAGTGACTAGTAACTGGGGAGAAGGTTGGATAAAGCCTCACTGGTATGATATATCTATTTACTAGTTTATCCACTTGCACTACGCTGCCTGAATTTATGTTAGAATCTGCAGTCTACTCAACCATGATCACAACACTATATAATGGCATACTTCAGATTAACAAAGTCCGAAATACCAAATACACAGTGTGGTAAATCAACACTGATCTTGGGGATAAAATACTGTTTATCAAGGTTCAAGGTTTCCCATTCTAATGAAGGCAACAATTAGGAACAGTGTGCCAAGTTCAGCACTTATATTTTCAATGTTTATTTTCTATTCTGATCATTAAGCTGACAGGACAATAAACAAAGCATGGGAAGCTCACAGCCTTCATTTCAGGAACAGGTGAATTTTTCCCTTGCAGGAAGAAGGTAAAAAAAATAATTAAAAAAAAGTTTCCAGTAGAGCATTTAGCATTTTTAGGGTCAGACATGCAAAGCACACATTTTAGGAAAGACACTGATGAAATTTACAGATCAAGGAAGTGAGACACATGATGAAGAAATTCCAATGCTTTAAATTCTTAGTGTGTTTGAAATACACAGTACCTTCTCTCCTTCTTCAAGAAGTCGAAGCAAAGTTGTATTATCAGTCTTCTCCTCTTCATCAATTGAATTCCCCTCAACAATTTGATCCTGCAACTGGTCCTGGTTCTCATCGTCTCCTCCGTCAGGAGCAGAGCGAGATCGTTTCAGGGGAGGCTTCACCAGGCCTGGAAAAGAACAGAGACAGATAATGAAACCCTGAGACATAAAAAATTAACTTAAAAATCTATCATCTTTCAAATTACTGACCCAATGCTAAGAGAGAAAAACAAGAGTCTTGCAGGATTTATGCTTGTCATAAAGCAAATGCATGAGAAGATGACAAACCAAACCATCTAACCTTTGACTCTTGCAATAGTGTCCTCCCCATGCTCTGGCTCCTGCTGAGTTGTTTCACCCACTGTGCTCTCTTCTATGGTATCCTGGAAGACAGCGGGGTTTCCGGAAGCCACGCGCATGTAGTACTCCTTACTGTCGTAACTGATGGCTCTCCGGTAGCGAGCAGGTTTCTTGGGAATAATGGAAGAAATCACTTGGTCAGCCAACTCCTCACTCAGTCCCTAGAGAAGGTGTTTCAGGAACAGGGTGTGCAGCACAGTGCATGCCCATCGAGTGTTTTGTGTGTGCTCATACACCAATATAGATAGGAACAGAGACTCTTCAGATCTGTTGGCTAATTTGCAAGAAGCTATAGAGTCACTCAAGCAACAATGGGGTTGCATAAAAGCCTGCAGATAAAACTACAACATGGGGAGTAAGTGTAGCCAGTAAGTTATGAAGTGTCATAAAAGGCTGGGATTTTTATGCTTAAGACTGATTGCTCGGAAGATCGTTTTAGGATCTTCTTACTCCATACCAACATATGCAGTTTATTTGTTAGCCAACTGACTTCTTTGTTAGGCAGTAATTTGAATAAAAATTTGCCTCAAGAAGATACAGCAATGTGGAAGCTGGTATGAACTAAAAGCACCCAGAGATTCTTCATTAATTCATTTGCTTCTTTTTTTAGTAAGGTTTCTGATGGCTTATGGACAGTAGACTGGCATGAGAATATGCATGTACCTGAAGTAATTATTTGAGCGTTGTTTGTACCTTGTGTGGTGTTTTTGGTCATTTTTATTTTGCGGGAGGGGGTTTGCTTTGTTGAGTGTTTGTTGTTTTGGTTTGGAGATTTTTTGTGTGTGTGTGGTCTTTCCTTCCTCTTTGTCCCAACCCACATCACAGGGTAATTTTACACTCCTCACTTAATTAAGGAAACAACATTCCGAACAGAAATCAAACTAGCTTTATTATAACCTGATGCTTGGGATGATAAAGATACTAAGATCAGCAACACAGAAATTTATTATTTGGGTCAAATTACCTGCTCCCAAAAATCAAAATTTCAAGGCACTAAAATTTCATTTGCTTGCTTATGTTTAACCAAGTCTTCATTCCTTATCAGCACAAAATTTCAACTTAAACAATGGTTAAAACATTTGTAGAAACAACTTGTATGTATAACCTACAAAGAGAAATCCTTTATAGCACTGCTAAGGTGAAGAAAGGAAAACAGTAACACAAAAAATAAGTAACAATTTATATTAGATATTCTGTATAATAGAATTAATTGCATTTATATGAATTAGCTTATTGTTGAAGGTAGTTCAAAATGAGTGAATGCACATTACACACTGTACTTAGTGATGGGCAAGACTGTGACTCTAACAGAGAAAGGCATAATACTGAAATGCTTGCAGAAAAGCCACTTCCAAGCATGTTTGTTCTTTTCAAGACAGGATTCTTATTTTTAAGCAAATGTATGGATTTTATTAATAGCAAAACAGAGATAAGTCAGCTAAGACAAAATTAATATGGGCTTTAACAAAAGTCAGCCTTTAAAGCTCATTACAGCCAAAATGGAGAAAAAACACTCCCCAGGTTCTCTCTTAGAAGGAAACACTTTCCCAATAAGTACTTCTAAGTGATATGTTGCCCATTACTAAACATTACTAAACATGTTCCACTGCCACAACACTCCACACAGTGAAAACAGTAGCACAGCCCAACACAGCCTGTTAGTGCGCAGCAAAGAAGGGAAGGTCTTACAGAAAGTTTTATTAGGTGAAGGTTGAGGACAGCAGAGTAACATCATCTCATGTGGTTACTGAAAAAACCCTTAGAATTATTTACTGAAAGAGGAAGTTGAAAGCCAAACGTAGAAGCCTTGTTAAGACTGCCTAACATGCAGAAGTTGTATTTATTTTACATTCTTTTGGTCTTACTTGTTTCTTTACCTTTTGAGGAGTGGTATCATCAGATGTCTCAGGATGTCTGCTTGAGAAGTCAGACTGGAAACAGGGCATCAATTACATGAGCATCAGAGAAAGAACACTTTTGAGAAGAATGTATGATGGCATGTTCTCTACTTCATGTAAATTAGACTGTCACTACAGCTACTGTGTGTCAGACCACAAGCAGACAAAAGTATCTAATAGTTTAAAATTTACCGACTTCTATGTTTTCTCTGCTTTTTTTGAAGTGCTTTGACACTCAGGCATAAGTTGAGGGAAAAAACTCCTGCACGGGCACATGCATGCCTCAAAAGACATAATAAAGACTGCTTCATTTATTGAAAACAGTGTTCCAAAATTAACAGCTAAGCTTTTAAAGGCCACACACATTTCTGCTACACAGTCCATCTTTGTCTTTATGTACTGATGGAAGTCCATTTCCCGAGTGCACCCAAACCAAGGCCTGTAGCCTTTTTTGTTTTTTTAGATCACTGTTTTCCATATTACCTAGATTAGGGCCAAGAACCCAGACTGAACCTCACACAGTTATGGTACTTTCAGCCTCTGGAGGCTTGTGAAGATGTCTGTGCTGTTTGCTGGCAGGATCACTCACCACACACATCACCTTGTGTTGCAATCTCTTCAAGTTTGCTTGGTATAGAGACAAGTGATTCAAGCCCTTCCCTAAATATATCATGAGGAAATGAGGAACAACTGGACTTTACCAACCATTTAGGGCAGACAGACAGAACACCACGTCATACCAACAGAGTAAAATACATTTCTTAAGAAAAAATTATCCAAAAGAAAAAAAAAAAGAAAAAAAAAAGAAGCAGCATTTTTAATCACCCATCCCAAACTCTTGAACACTTACCAGCAAGTTTGTTTCCTGCTCAGCCTCAGGCACGTAGGGATACTGAGTATAAAACATGTCATTCCGCACCATCTTTTTCCTCATTCTGCAGGGACCCTCAGTCATCTCCAGCATCCACTTGTCCAGGTGGGAGCCGATGGGGGGTCCCCACAGCCCTCGTTCTCGCAGTAACTCGTACTCTATTTGAGACCACTCCTCAGTCACATATTTCAATGCATTCTGCTGACGCTGAAAATAAAGACATTTGTAAATGCATGGAATCTGAAAAATTATTTTAAGAATGAAACTAGAAATTGTTTTGTAGAAATTATTTGCACAGAAGAGAAAGCTTCAATGAAGCAAAGTTTGGTGGCTGTTTTTTTTTTTAAATTGCTTTGAATGACTTGCTTCTCTCAGAAGTTACTTGAGATTTATAGCACATATCTCAGCAATCAGTTTGAACCAAATGTCTTTGGGAATGTCTGGCAGACACCACAGGGTGGAACAAGTTTATACTGGAAGGCACAGACCAGCCACTTTCTATCACTGCATGATACCATAAAATTTTCTTTGCGTTACTGTGAAAGTAGCATTTTGACACAATGCTTCTCCACATTTCCTCTCAGTTTTTCTACAATGATTTAGAAAGACAGTGTATTTCCAACCTCTCTCTTTTTGTTCCCTGCTTTGCACTGCTTTGTTCCCTGCATTTTTTTGCACTTCTAAGGAATTTAAGCTTCTTTAAAAAAATTCTGATTTAACATGTAGTATTGTTACAAGAGTTTTCATCTACAACCAGATCAAAATGAGTTTTGTCTCATTTAGATTGTACCTAAAAACCCCTGTCCTAGGGTGATGTTACAGTGCTTGTATCCCCAATCAGGTATTCTGTTTACGCTGGATATTATGTTCTGTGTCTTCAAGACTGGCTTTGAAGTTTTGTTTTGGTTTTGCTATCAGTCTGCTCACTCCCCCAGTGGCTGGCGGGACACAGAGACGCGGCAGTAGGTAGTGCAGCTTTTGCTTTTGCTTCTGGCTCTGCTCTTGCTTGGCTTTGGCTTTGCTTTGCTCTTGCTTTCTGCTCATTAGTTAGTTGATCTAAGCAGTCCAATTTTTCCCTGGACTGCTCTTTTTTCCTTCCTTTCTTTTCCCTCTGGAACCACCTGAACCTGCTCCGGACTGGGACCTGGGAAACACCGAGAGTCTGCACCCTGTGGCCTGCAGCAGCTGCCCCAGCATCGGAGGGACCGGTAACAGAGCGACCACTCCCGGGAGAGACTTTCTGAGTTTGTCATCTTTTCAGAGCGGTGAAAGAGTGTTATTATCTGGTGTTGTTCATTTTGTGTGCTGGGGGTGCCTCGCCTGTTCAATAAACAGGTTCTTTCCACTTCTCTCCAAGGAATCCTTCTCTAACTGATTGGGGGGAGGAGCCGTGTGGGTTTGCTGCCTGGAGAGGCCCCCTTTGGAGGTTTTCTCCCAAATTTGTCCTAAACCAGGACAACCCCTTAAAAATAACAACTGTATGTAAACATCCAAGCATTTCACCTATGAGGATCCAGTATTTCACAAGCCTCATACTGAGAAACGGCATTGGTATACAGGCCAAAGTATCACTGTCGGGTAATTAACACTGCAAGCCATCCATACCTCCTGGTATTCTTTATACTGCATATCAACCAGGTCCCGAACCACTGCAATGTGAGTAAACATCCACTGGGAAATTTCCTAAGACAAAAACAAGGTGACAGACAGAATAACACTTTATAAACAAGAGATTGTTTGAATGACAAGCTGATGAATACATCACCTTGCTAAAGTTGCTTACAACGAATAGTTCCTTAAAAGAAATATTCGGAACATTCCCAAACAGCCACAGATTGGCACTGAGAAAGACGACTTTTCACTTCTTCCTTTTAAGTAATAGCTTGTGGATGGTGCCTAGTGTGGTGGAAATCCTTGAGACACTCATCCCTCCTAACTTTTTCCCATGGTATCTCTGTTTTCACTTATTGCTTCCTCTCCTGGTACAACCAGGAACAGTTCTTGTCAGCTCTGTTTGTTAAAAGTCTTCCCTTTCCCTTTAATTGTATGCCTGCTCACCAGGAAAAGGACTCAGAGCACTGAGAATTCATTAATTTCTCAAAGCCACTGACTAGTTTTCAGCTCAGAAAGAGAACTAGCAACATATTTTTCCACAAAATATGTTTCAATCGCCTCTTTCCATCTTGAGGGCGGGATGGAAAAAACCCCAACATCTGCATCACAGCTTCCATTGCAGTGCAGTATTGCAAACTGAACTTAAGACCCAGACAACCACAGTCATGAACCAGAAGCAGCTGAGCAGTTTCACCAACAAAGAAGGGTTAACTCCTGGCTTAATGTTATAGATATTCAGATGGACCTACTAAATTACAACACACAGAAGCAAGATGTCAGACTGGATAGTGAAAAAAGGGAAAGAAAACCAAGCACGAGAAAATACTTCACAATCTTCAGGATTCCCCACCTTGAGATATTTACCACAAATCCTGAACATATATTGATGGCTTTTAGACTATATGTTATTACTTGACAGAAATTACCTGTGTAGAGAGATTGTGCTTACTCAGCCCACTCTCTTTGCGGTTTCTCCTGGAACCAGTCAGTTTAGAGAGGCCAAATCCACTGCTGACACGTGAAAGTTTGGACTGTGTAGTTGGAACCAAAGCCTCTCCTCTACTGATGCATTTTTTCTCATGAGCTGAAAAACAAAATATTGGGAGCACTTTTTAGACTTTTTTTTCCCCATCCCTATTACACTTGTTTTTTTAGATAGAATGACCTTTTCTGTGGCTTCAAAAAGGTGTAGCTCTACTCAAACTATTTCTGCAAATGTACTGGCCATATATACTGCATCAGCCAGGAACACATAGGAATACAAAGACTGCAAAAACAAGTATTACAGGTTTCCAAATATGTTTTCTGTACATCCAGGTTAACCTCAGTTACTTCTGAACTGTGAAATCATCAAATGAGTCACATCTATGGAATTGTAATTTCTGCTGTCTAAAGTCTTGTTAATTCAGTCAAGCATCAGTTGATCCTTATTACACGGATGCAGAGCTAACTTGTCCATAACTTGTCCACCAGGATTCCTGGGTCCTTTTCCTGCAGAACTGCTTCCTATGCTAAACAGATTTCCCAGCCAAGAATTAGTCATAGGGTCACTGCTGCTAGAAAAGGACTGCTCAGCCACCCATTTACCATCTCATCCCATCAGACCAAGAGTTTGCAGGCTACACCCAGACATGTTCAAGAGGATCCCCCTCCCTGCCTGACACATCTAATCCTGGGAATGGTAACAGAAGTCACTGCAATCCAAGGGTTAATGGGGAGGAGCTCAATGCCTCTACCACTGTAATCCACAATATGCTATTTGCTAACTCACAAGAGGGCCCTGTGCACTGGAGTTTTAGAATATCCTACTTATGGTCCAGTTTCTGGAGGATTCTATGTTACACAGTGCCAGTTTATAGAATATTTGCAGCTACAAAAAGGTTAAGCCTATATTAAAACATCTAGTGCATAGCTTGTTCTGAGGAAATCCACCCTTCAGGACAGAAAAATCCTCAGTCAGGACTTACCCAAATGATTTTGCCAACACTTTAAACTAGCTTCCTCAATGAAAGGTCTGGCAACAGTTATATCCACGTGGCCACGATCATTGACAGGCAGTGTCACTTTGAAAGCTTCTTCCAAAACCTGCTTTTTACTGTGGATCAGCTCTGTCCATACTCTGTTTATGGCTTTTAAAAGAAGCTGGCGACCTGTGTAAGTACAAGATCACAAACAGCAAGCTCTCTACAGTGCTTGTAAAATTGGTATTTTTACAGCAGTGAAATGAATAATTTCTTTGATTACATGGTACTTTCTCCCCTCTTGCATGATGTGTGAAATGCCTTTGGCCAGAGTACGATTTTTTGCCATTATATGGGCTATCAGAAAGCTATCCTATCCTATATATAGGATATCCTAACCTATATATAGGATATATCCTATCCTATATATCTAACAAATAATTTTGGTAAGTTTTTCTCTGTGAAATTGAAACATTGATTAATTGTGACTCATCTCCCACACCCATCTATTAACAAAATGAGATTGAAAAAACTTTATAGGAGTCTGTGTCAATAAATACACATATAATTCTATACATACATTATGCTTCATAATTTTTACATAAAATATGTGCCTAAGTACCTGCATAAATATTAAATATACACATTTAAGAATCACTTAATACTTTCTTCCATAGCTAGTTCATTAATTTTCTTTGAGTGATAGATTGTAAGCACGCCACAAAATAGTAATTGTATAGTTTATACCATACATTTCTTACCTTAAAATGAGCCACTTCTATTGCATTTAAAACAGTGCATATAAAAATGTATTTCTAATTCTGGAGCATGTCCAGAAAACAATGAAGAGCTCCTACTATTTTAATGAAACAATAATTTATCCTCTATGTATTTAGCTATTTCCAAGAGTATTTTAATCTATTTTTAATGCATTTTTATACATAGGCCCCATGCCCCTCCAGAAAGCAACTGGGTAACACACACATACCACAACCCCCTTCCCCGAGCCACTGGGGTAAAATATTAGTGATGACAATATAGAATTGTCTTATGAGACATCTGCAGCTTTGTCATTCTTAGATTACCTTCACTGACATCTTGATTGTAGACTCCATCTGGTTCTATATCAGAGGGGATCATAATGTGCCAAGTTGTCATCCTGGCTTCTGCTTCCAATCCAAACCCATCAACATTGCTACAAACACAAAATGGATTAACAACCATCAGAATAAAAAGACACAAAGCCCCAAGCCAAGATAAAGCATTTGACTGTGTATCAGATTGAGAAAGATTAATACACACTACTACAGCAAAACATCTTCGCTTTTGACCATTTGAGTTCTGACCACCTGTGGTCACAAGCTGAACTGAAGGTTTAAGAAGAGATGATGTGCCATGGATAATGGTGTCATTAGAGGAAGGCAGTGATACTTGAAGAAACACAAAACAGATGAGGCCAGAAATGGAGAACACTGGGGTTTGATGACTGTTGCCAAGTGTCTTAGGATAAAACACAAGTTGTGCATCATCTTGTAAAGAACAAATGAAAATGCCAGGCTGCCAGCAATGCAGGAAAGTGGGTGTCTACAGCATTTGTCACAGACACCTGATTTAATGCATGACTGGCCTTACTCAGTGCTATACAGAAGAAATAGCAAGACATTGAGCTTGTATGAAATGATTCAACAGACAATAAATTCAGTGACAGAACTCTCTGACTATTAATTACCTAACACCAGTGTTTCCTTCTATGTTGAAAACATTTCTATTTATAAAAGGCTAACAACAAAATAGTTGGATAAACATATTTGTCAGTATTTAAAATACCTCTGCAAAAGGAGGTAAAAATGTTCTCTTTCCAGGATCTTCAAACCTGATTTTGTCTCAAAATGAATCTCTTAAGCTTGCTTGCAACTCACTGGCTAGAAAATGATAAACAGTCCTCCAAAATTTGCTGACTTACTTGCAAGGTGAGTGAAAAAAGAGGTCATTATAATACTTCCCAGTGCTGGTTCTGGAATACACTTCTGCCTGAGATACTTACCTTCCCATGTGCAGATTAATCAAGCAGTGAGCTAAGCAGCTGATGAATTCCTGATCATGATTCCCAGGTCCCAAAATTAAGTTCCTGTTCACAGTAAGGACCCTTAAGGAATCAAGGAGAGCCACTTGCTGAGGAACAGTCTTGTGCGCTCTTGAGAACTGATACAGGATGGTTCTGTTCAGGCAATGATAAATGGCATCCAGCGAGAGTCCCTGAGATCTTCTTTTTGACTGATGGGAAGTAAAAAAACATGATCAGAAGTAGCAGCAACTCATTTTCCTGGCACACAATCTTTCCTTGCTTGACCCAAGCTCATTTTCCAAAATTGGTATTTTACTGTAAGTGTCAATTCAATGAATTTCAACGACTGAAATTTCATTAATGATTAAACACTTAGAATTTTAACATCTGTAAAGATGCTGATGATTTCTAAAATAAGTCTTCTAACAATCTCCTATAAAAGTGTGTGAAGAAACGTCCCAAAAATGTAGATGTAAATTTAGAGAGCTTCTCAAAATTCATGCGAGGCATATTTCATTGTTTATTTTGGGGAATTTCTAAAAAATAATGTGATCTGAGAGCAGTTCTTACTCAATTGCTCTTCATAGAAAGATGTGCTAAGAAAGCTCAGTAAAGAGAGAGTCAGTCTGAGAAAGAAAAGCATATTTCTGTGCTGACCCAAACATGTATCTCAAGCACATTGTTTAGTGACATCACTACATGCATTTCAACCTGCAAAAATGTTTTTTCAGGCAGGGTAATACAACAGCCCTGTTACCTGTGCAATGAGCTGGATTATGAAGTCCACAAGAAGCTTGGATTCTCTGTTGAACATGCCCTGCCAAAGCTTATCTACCACACGCTGTGTAAAGTAAAACACATTGTTCACCAGCACTTGGTAGCTTCCTCCACTCGTTATAGGCAGAGATGCATCTTCACCTAGGTAACAAAAAAATCAAAAAACCCCATCTGCATAAATACATTCACTTTAGTTTATGCTTTCTAGACTTCCATAAAAGAAAGAGATTCAGCCAATGAAAGTTAAAATTTCACGGCTTCCCTACAACAGGACTTTCCCTTTGATGTAAGCAACCATGGTTCTGGACTTCTATTTTATCTTTTAAAAAATGATTCTGAATTTATTTTATTAATGCACTACACTCACAGGAAGACAAATTATTGCTGTGGCAAGAAATGAGGAGCCTTACAAACAAGTTAGAACAGAAATCCATACTGTCTCTCATGACACCTCGGATGGAGGCAGAGAAGCCCAAGAACTCCTGGGAAGTTCAGCAAACCACCATGAAATGTGACTGGGCCTCCTAGGCCATGTAGTTTTTGTGAATAACCTATTTTACAGCTCCGTCATAATCGAGGTAGGGAGTGAACATCAAGCACATCAACACCATTTAGACATCACAGGAAAGGAAAGGGCAGGAGAAAAAATTTAAGATGATCAAGTTGCAACAAAACAGAACACCAAAAAAGAAAAAAAGTCATTGAATCAAAAGCTGGTGTGCAAATCAATAGATTGATTATTAAACTTTGCGATATTACCCAGTAAAACATCGGCTGCAAGTAGGTGGTCCATCACTCCATCCAAAACATATGTTTGAAACTCTTTCTGCTGGGTTCGTGTTGATCTTTCAGGAGAAGCCTAAAAAAAGATATTAAAATAATACTAAGATAATTAATATCTCAGAACAAAAAAGAGGGAGAGGGAGGGTGTTCTAGGTAATTTCCTTTTCTCTCAGCTCCCAGGAACTATTTTTCTTCCTCTAAACGTTCTGCCTTAAGTAAAAAGTTTTGGCATTATCAAAAACTTTAAGCATGCACATTGAGTGTACATTGGCTGCATGCAGTCTTGCAGAGTAGGCATTATTCCTATTTAAGTCCAGGAAATTTATCTTCTGCCATGATAGGAACTGGAAAAGAACACATTCCGAAAAGGTGTATGAAACTCTCCACAGTAAACATATGGTCAACCTATAATCTCTTCAGTTGACACAAGTTACCTCCTGCAATAAACAATAAGTAAATGGACAGGTCAAACGTCTAAAAAAGTTGTAGAAAGAGAAATAACAGTAAGTTTAGCAGGGTGTACCTACCCAATCCTATTTATACTAAGGGGCCAGTAACACTGACAAGTGATAACAAGTTGAAAGAGCTGTAAAGAACTGCAGCCACTTGAACATGGTCTCAAATATGCCTCCCAGTATCTGTGGATAACTGACATCTTCTGACATTTCATTTGTTTTTGCTTTTTGACGGCAAAGAGGTGCCTAACTGCCCCAGTAAATTTGCTAGGAAATATACAAGCAAGCATGCAAGCATGGTCCAAAATTCCTGCAGCTTTCAAAAAAATCAGAGGATTCAGCAACACACAAGAGGAGGTAACTAACATAGGTCAGGAGAATGAGAAATGATGTGAATTGAACATTTCAAAATATACTGTCTGAAGGTGAAGCTAGTTAAAGAGTAACTAAACTCCTCACCTCCCTGCCTCACCATTAGCAGGACAATGCTTTCTTCAAGTGTCATGAACTTCAGAAGCTGATTTACAGCAACATAACACAGTTATTTTGTGAGGCTTTTTAGTATATGGTCCCATATGTCTTGTTATCTAACTGGCCACATATATGGCACAATTTCCATTTTATCTAATACAAACAGAACAGAAACCCTAATATTTCTGCAGGGGTTTTATATTATCAACAAAATCAATACAGATGTCATGATTGGAAAAGGTGTTTAACCATTGAATCATATTCCACAAAAATAAAACTTGACGAAAGCTCAACTTCTCATGCTGTTTCTTTCCAAGCCATTAAAGAAAGGTGAACAAACTACTCTTTATGAAACACTACTGTTTCTTTTCTTTTCCACTCTTATTTCATGACAATTCCACTGAATTATTAGGCTCATCACTAGCCTAACTTTGTAAGGTAATAGAAAAAAACATTTCAGGGAAATAAGAGGTCACAACTAAGCTCAAATAACAAAACCAAACCAAAACACAAGCCCCAAAGAAACTCTACCTCTAGTAGAAGGTCTACAATTGGAGTCTGCTTGCTGGCTGGTGTGAGACATAGGTTATCAATGATCATCACACGCATGAAGTCAAACACGAACTTCTTGGCAGGGTGGTTGGTGAGGTAGGTTTTGGTGCCCACATTGCAGTATTCTGATTGGCTCCTATTCATGCCAGAATCAGCTGCAAAGGCTTTAAACTCTTCAGCTGGGGACCCAACTTCATCATCGAGATCAGTGACCTGTAAAAACCAGCATGTTAGAACTGTGGGGATCAGCTAATTAACGGCAATTTCTTCACTCCTCTATTCTTTACTTGTCTTTCTGAGGGTATTTCACTTCACATTTTGCTTCTTAAGAAGCCTTTTTAGAAAATGATGATGTTCAGGATCAGTTCCCCAACAAGAAAATATCCAGATTTCGTTTCCCAATGATCGGCATGAGTTACATTTCATGCTCCCTGACCAAAAGAATTACTTAGGTGATTTCTAGATACTTGGCAAAAATAAATGTTCTCATTGCA
>VWYI01018004.1:117024-134633 GCA_013399455.1 Anthoscopus minutus
TGAAAAGTTGTTTTCCTTAATTCTCCTAATTCACTGGCAATGCAAAGAACCATCCCATGCTCGCAGCTGAATATCCTGAGGGACATATTGTGGGAAACAGTAAAAAGACAAAGAGTTTCCTTTAAGCAAAAAATAGCAAGATAACCGTATTTGAAATCTATCAAATATACAAAGCAGAAATAAATATTTTCTATATTTTTGTATTTTCATTTCAGAAAGAGCATGCTCTTCCTCTTCTTGAAGGAATATCACTTCAACAACACTTTCATTACTTCTTTATAGTAAATCAATTCAGAAGAACTTTAGTGCAGCAACAGATCATGTACTGCTGCAACAAGACAGGTGGCTCCTTGAACAGTAATTTTAGGAACTGCAATGAAGTTAAAAGTACAGCTGATACCACTGCTCTGATCTAAAGGCTACTGAGGCTTATGAAAGTCTCTCATTTAATGTCAATGAGTTTGCACCAGGGCCTGAATAGACATTTATCTTAAAAACACTATTTTATTTTATTTTGACTGGAAAAAAAACCAGTTTAGTGGGAAATTGCCACTACACCTCACTATAAAGAACTGACAAATGTTATTTCAAACAGTTGGAGATTCATTTCAGACAGCTCAGAGATGCACAAAATGGCTTCTGTGGAACTAAAACCTTATACACAATACTAGGTCACAAGGATAACTGAGAGGTCTGATAACCTGGATAAATGAGGATTTAAGAACCTGGAAAAAAAGCCTTTAATAGAAAGCATGCTTGTGTACACAAGAATGTAGGAGAGGGAAAGGAAAAGGAATGCTGAGATGATACTGTGAACATAGAAATTTGCAAGACAGCGAAAGTCCAAACTGGTAAATGTGATGGGACATAGCAATCACTAGTCAAAGCAACTCAAGATACACCACCACACAATGCTCTATTAAAGTAAATAAAGAAGTAAATTCTACTTTCTTTTCTACAAATCTTCATTAGTTGTGTGCATGAGATGCTGCTTCCTTTGCATGTAGCTTAGCCATGTCTGCCCATGGGACACACTTAACCATACCATGACAGTAAGAGGAAAAAACAATTAGCTACGTAGGCTTCATGCAGATGAGCCAAAGCTGAACTACAGTATCTGTGTCAGCTAAGGGCAGCTTTGTAAAACCACTCGTGCAGAAGCATCTGATGGCAGCACAGACAAGAGTAAC
The DNA here is from genome assembly GCA_013399455.1 of Anthoscopus minutus. Classification (NCBI taxonomy): domain Eukaryota; kingdom Metazoa; phylum Chordata; class Aves; order Passeriformes; family Paridae; genus Anthoscopus; species Anthoscopus minutus. The sequence continues at coordinate 118,215 of VWYI01018004.1, forward strand.
ACAAAAGCCTCAGCCAGACAGCATCTCCACAATAACCCATAGCTCAACACCCCAGCACAGGTGCTCTCGGGAACTCCTGAGCCCCAAGGGGCTGAGATGCCTACCTAGCACAGTACCAATCTTATTGGTCAGGACAGAATCTGTCTGATCCAGCCAGCCTCCACCACTGAGACCCTCCTTAAACTTGATCAGGATGGACTGATTACTCAACAGGACCACCAGAATTCGCATGGCCGCCGTGACTGTGGTGGAATGCAAATGTTCTTCCATAAACATCATAATCCAATCAAAACCCAGTGTCTTGATCAGTTCTTCACAAGCCCTAAGAAAAGTGAGGGGGAAAAAAAAAGTCACATTTTACAGCATTTAGTTTCCTTCTAGACAGCAAAAATCAATGTCCTCCACTGCAGGGCAAATTTTAGGAGCAAATTATTAGTTAAGTTTGCTACAAACAAGAAATATCACTTATCAACATTTGTTAAATGAAACAAATAATGTGCATTTGTTTAAAAGAAAGGAACACTAAATACAGCTCCTGGGACTAATTCCCTTGCAAGACATTTCTCCAACTGCTGCTTTTGGTAACAAATATCAAATTCTGAACCAAAATATTTTTGTTGAACAGGAAGTTTTCACAAGTTGTCTTAATGAACTGATATAAAAGAGTAAAGCAAGGTTGTTTTTTTTCTTTGTTTTTATTAAGGGAAGAGTTACTTGGGAACATTTGAAAAGTTTTTTTGCAATTTTAAGGGGCATTCTAGGGACAATGATCTTAATGATAACTGACTGAAGCCTTTATATCTTAAACTAATGAGAAGCTGACTATCCCATTTCCCTAAAAATGAAAATTTTGCTCTTTCACAGATTTTTTCTATAGCCATGCATGAAGAGAAAACAACAAAATTAATCATGTATCCCATTTCTACTAGCATACCTGAGAGTAATTCAGTGACATCTGCATAAATCATTCAACAATTTCTATAAAATGATGTTATTCAACTAGTGAATTGAATGGAGGTTGTACAATTCTTACCCTTGAAATAAAAAATATATTCTTTCTCTCCCTCAATGGTTTTCTTGTACTTACTGCAAATTAACAGTTGTCTTTTCTTTAGACGTATAAAGAAGTTTCAGAAGGATATCTAAAAGCCTGTTCCGTAGTAGAATAAGATTAGCTGAAACAAGTCCTCCAAAATCGTCCTCTGTTCCTAAATATTGAAAAAAACCAATCAAACCAAAAAGGCAAAATTAGGATTTTGGAACTTGGGCATTTTAAAGGCTATTCATAAATTCCACACATAAGCAAATACAACCTGACCCCAGTGAAGCTGTGCTAAAGGGTAAGCAGCCTGTTATATGGTGCTGAAAAATGTCTGGTTCCCCCGATCACTGTCACACAGATTTCAGGCAGTTTGAAGAACAGGCAAATGAGAATCATGGAGACAATAATCTGAACTGAGGTGGGCACTGGCAAGTTGACACACAGAAAAAATAAATCATCCCCTTCCATCTTTACCTTCTCTCAAAACTGCAAAACATGGCAACTAAATAAGCATTTTGCATTTTGAAAAATGAGTGGTTGGGGGCATGTGGAAATGATAAGGAAAATACCTTGATGCTTCCCAAATCTAAGTAATGGAGAGAAAAATTAGTTTCTTTTTCTTCCAACAGATCTCCAAGCTGCCATCAGCTGAAAAACACATCTACTGCAAAGAAGCCAATCCATGCAGCTCAGGACTAACTTTGCAGCTATTCTGCAAATCCCTCTTCCTGTACCTTATGCTGTCAAAGGAGGGCCCTGCTTTCCCATAATTAAAAAAAAAAAAAAAGCACAGCTTGAAGCAACATATGCAAAAATGAAGACGGATAAATGGACAATTTCTGGGCCAAGGTTTTGTGCACAAGATACAGACACAAAGCACCTTCTATGGCAGAAATACAGCAGAACGGGTGAACATCAGTGGCCTAAAAATCTCATGTCCTTTGCCTCAAAAGCTTTTCTTTCCATTTCTGTCACATTCTGAATTTCTACCCAAGGTTCTTCAGTCCCCCACACAGGCAAGAAACATCCCAGGCTGCTGTTACACTGAGGAAAAAACCCCAAACCAAAACAAAAAATGGATGGCCTGCAATGAGAACACCAATATGGGTGTATCTCCAATATCCATATCCTCTTTTTCACTAAAAAGCTCAAATTTAGTTTCTTTGAGACCACAAAAAGAAAAAGCATTCAGAAGGAACAGGTGAGGCACAGGGAGATAATGATGAATCCCACTGGACCATGGAATGGTTTGGGTTGAAAGCAACCTTAAAGATGATCAATCAAGTTCCTACCCCTCTGCCATGGGTAGGGACACCTTCCACAGGATTTTCTCTGGTAGCTCAGAGCTCCATCCAAACTGGCCTTGAACACATCAAGGGAAGGGGCATCCACAGCTTCTCTGAGCAACCTGTTCCAGCGCCTCACCACTCTCATAGTAAGGAATTTCTTCAATATCCAAACTTAAACAGCTCTCAGTTTGACGTTATTCCTCCTTATCCTATCACTACATGGTCTTGTGAAAAGTCCATCTTCAGAATGTGCAGACTGTGCAAATCTTGTTTTTTGCGACACTACACCAATATAACTAACTGTAAAAGAAGAAACTTCACTCTCACTTGTCCCTCTGCACCAGTATGCTCCCAAGAGAAACAGAGGTTCTTTGGATAATCCTTCTATTCATTTGGCTGACATCTGCTGTAGGACTAAAACACTTCTGTTCAGGGAGACTGATTGAAAATGCAATGGCACAAGGTAAATAAGAGTAGAAATGGTCTCAAAACAATTGAGTGTAAGAATTATTGAAGGACTGTAATATTTTTTTTGCGTTAAAAAGTTACTAGGCCGTCTTAGCTAATTATTTCACTTCTTCCACACCTGGAGAGCTGATGCACCTAGTAACCAGTTTTTTGTATTTTTTTTTTCCTTTTCCCACAAAGAAGCAGAGATACACAGTTGATTAGAAGGAACAAGTGGAGGAAACAGAACAAAACCATACAGTGTTAAATGAGGAAAAAAAAAAGTGTTTTGCTCCACTTTGTACTCAATACACTAACTGCCTACCAGGTTATAACAAAATTGCAACATTGTTAATGATACTATTGTTAATACTGTTATTTCCACATTTTTTTAAATTCAAGCACAGAAGAGATCACAAAGTATTTTACTCTACTGCTTCTAAGTACTGTTAACACTTACCACTGTCAAGCTTTTCTTCATTGTATATTTCCATGACCACAAACTTCTCACAGACTGCAAACGTAGGTAAAGTGGAAGAGATGAACTGTCCAAACCTTGATGTATACAGAAAAAAATCATATACTCATTGATATGAAGATGCACTCTCATACACCAATAATTCACGTTAAATATAAAACCATGACACCAGTGACAGGGAGATAACCAAAAATGTCTGCTTTCTCACATTTGAAGATGGATGAAAATGGTCTTCATTTAAAGTTACTATCCAAAACACAAATTAACTTGCAGTAATTAATGGAGTATTTGCAGACAAGTCTGCAGGTAAGGGACCCTGAAAATGCTAGGATTCAGGAAAGGGAACTGGGAGATACTGCTTAATCCTAGTAAAAGAAACACCTCAAGTTAAAGGAGAACAAAGCATTATTCTCAAGCCCTTACAGCTGAACAATTATTACATCAAAAAAGTGGTTACTCAACTCTGGAAGGACATTTATGCCTATAACTTGAGGTTATGCAACACAGGATCATGGTTTTCCATGACAAGACACTGATATATCACTTGAAGAAAGGAGATGCAATATATTTCTCTTTCCTCTGCAGTTAACCTGAAATGACCCCTAGCTAGTCCAACTTTTCCCAAGTTATGCAACATTTTCCATTTTTCATTACCAGGAAGGAGAACAGTGAACACTGGTCTACAATCTATTCTGTATCCATTTAACCATAAAATCAATAGTTTTATTCTTGAATAATTTTTTGTCCTGCATAATTAAAATAAAGATGGTAAGATGCTCAGGTTGAACCTTTTGATACCTTTAATTGTACTTAGAAGCTGAAAACATGCCCATGCAAACACAAAGGGCTCCCAAACCCCGCAATATTTTATCCATTTCCATTATAATGAAATGAGAGATGAAGAAAATCAAGTTATCAAGGAGTTAAACCATTTTTAAAGCATTTCAAATACTCCTACACATATGAATTGCAGTAACTAGTGTAATTTTCATCAGTCAGAATTAGTACTATATCTGACAGCCTTAAATATCTTTTTATACAGTGATGATTAAGAAAAAATCTGGAACTAAACCTTGCATTCAAGATAGTAATCAAAACTGCATTTTAACCAGAAGTATTTTTTAGCCCATTTCAAGTAATATTCAATGGTATTCAGGAGACATGCCCAGTGCTTTACATGAACAAAGGCGCTGCAATTCAGCACCTTCTCTTTTCACCTGTAGAATGTTAAGCCAGTTTGATCATCCAGCTATGCTTGGTCAGATGCAAACTGAAAATCATATGCAAATCAAGGCTTCAACATATTGCTGATGTCTAGTTCAATATACTTCATAGAAAAAAAAAACCAGTCAGTACAGGAGCATTCCATGTTACCCACTCCTCAGCAGTACAACCATGAAGTACTTTTGACCGAGGTAACAGAACAAAGAGAGACAGAATTATCCAGGTGTAGGCTACCTGAGCAGGTCATAGCTGCTGGGGAAGCCCTGAAGCAGAAAGCTCAGCACATTGCTAATCGCAGCAATAGTGGGCTGAGACAGGGACATGTCTCGAAGAGTCAACAGCAGTCTTGGGATGAGCTGGAATTCCCTCATTAACTTTGCATTCTTTGCTGCTTCGCTGGAAGAAGAAAAGAAACGAGATGGCCATTTAAAATGGGAGTATCCTCTAAATATCACCTAATCCTCTAAATCCCATTCCTAGGTTTGCATACCTTGACTCAGTGAGAAGTTCAATGAAGTGCTCAAATAATGACAGATGAAGCTCATATGGTGCATGAAGCCAGACCTGAAATACAGAAAAAACAGTACTTTTTTATACAAAAATTAACTTGTAGGTTAAAAGCAAGCATTAATAAATCAAAGGTTGTGAAGAGATTAAAATCATTCATATACATGACTGTTTACCTGGCAATGAAGAACCACACATCAGTTCCAAAAATATTCTCTGTAAGGGAGCCATGCTGAAAACATATAAAGGGATCTAGACAAAAGGTCACACACTGTCTTTTTGCACAAACTTTAAAACAGTGCAATAACTCCAAAGGAGCTACGGGGGTTTACAAGGCATTCATTAGGTATAAATGAAGGTTTACGTCTTCATACAATTAACTTACTATCTTCCACTAAGATTAAACTCATAGTCTTCCCTGATTTTATTTTTTACCCAGCATTTCTTTCACTTAAATTATTTAGATTCTCTGCCAAAAAACCCAGAATATCAATTGTTCAATCAATAGAAGTAGTAGAAGATATGAAATCCAGAAAACTCACAGTTACAGCTGCAACTTTTAAAATGGATTTGCTATTCAACAAAGCATAATTAATACTTGTAGTCTGGTGTATAAAACTGGATTAAATGAAAAGTTTTCTAGCTTTTGCTTTTCTTCTAATCTTATAATTTAAAATGATGAGAACAAATCTTTAATTTCCCCGTTCTGCATGAGTAAGAACATCTAATTTATCCACATTAAGTGAAATATTTGGGTCACTAATTCTGAATAAAGTAAATAATTGAAAAAACCTCAAAAACTGAAAAAACAACAGCCAAAATCTCAGACTTGTGTAAAGTTTCTTGCTAAATAAGGTTTCCAGGAGTGCTTTGAAATACTTGAACAGACATTTAAAAAAAGGAAATGCTTAAGTCTATCAAGTCATTTCTGCAGAACTGACTTGCAATATTGTCACCATCTTATAGCTGGCTTAGCAGTGGCTGTAGAGTTTTTACTTATTTACTTTAATGTGCCTGAGTCAGAATTCTTTCAGTCAGTTGATGTCAGGTACAAATAATGCCAAAGGAGCACACACAGAAGGTTAAGTTCTGGGAATCTTTTATCAGCTTCTACTGCATTAGCATTTCCCTCTGAAATTTACTACTTTCCTTACTTTAACACAACATTTAAATATTGCATAGGTCATGCAAACAGAATTTTAACTCCCTTACTGTTAACCTTGCAGGAGACATGTGATAAAGTGATTCCCATGTGCTATGTTGAAAATTTACCTCCTACCTTTATTTTCAGGGCATTTTTCATGCCTTGATATATGTAATGCAGTAGAACACACAGGTGAAAAGACACTGATGAACAGAAAATTACAGGATTTTATCTTCTAAAACAAAAAAAAGCAGAAACAACTGTGGCACCCATACATTGCTTGTGCAGTGATTCAAGCCATTTCAAAACGAAAGGTTACCAACAACCTTGTTGCTCAGCTGTTTTACTGTACTATATAAGAAATTGAATGTTCTCAGGATAACAACCTAATTTCCTTTTGTTGAATATTTAAGGAACATTATCAGCATCTGACTTAATCACTATCCAGCATCTCTTCTGTACAGCTCTACATACTTCAAAATCGCAGAGCAGGTCCTGGAAGGCAGCAGAATTTGGGATAATGGATGTCTCATGCCCACTGTCAACAGTTCCCACCAAAGAAAAGGTCAGGTGGAGTATGTGGCTGTTCAGAAGGGACCGCTTCTTCTTTAACAGCATTGCCAGCAGCTTGAACAAGTAAAGACAACAGGAATTAGTCCTGTGAGCAAGGAGCAATGTTGTCTAAGCACGCAGGAGAGCAGATTAAATGTCTGTCACTTTTGAGAAAGTACATCTGCTGATTGATACTGTTGATGAAAGAGTTTGAAAGTGGCATTACAGTTCATTACAAAAGCGGCATACTCTCCAGCTCATAAAACATCTCTTTACACCACAGACAAGACCTAGGCCCTAAGGATTAGGGATACTCACACATATCCCTCTCAGCTCTCTGACCATCAGACACAGTTTAAGACAATACATCCTCAAATAGTTGTGTTCCTGGACAGTAAACATGGACATGGCGGACAAATGCAACAGGCCTAGAGCACTGCATGCCCAGACAAGAGAGATTCTGGCACTGAAAAAAAGTAACATAGATCTGAATAAGCCTTTTTTTTGTTTGCTACGCTTTGTTCCTCTAGGCATGACTGCAGTCTCCACTTCTGCTCTAACTTATAATCCTGGTTGAGAAATAACCATTTGCCAAATTTACTGTTACAGTTTCTTGTCTTCTGAAGCAAACTTGTCTAAACATTCAACACCCTGGCCTGTTCAGCTTTACCATCCTCACTGAAACACTAAAGAAACACAGATTTCTGGGAATCTCCCTCAAACCACGCTATTTGCCAACGTCAATACAAGTGGAATGTAAGGTCATTTGTGACGATCCACTGACTACTCATGTTACAAGAAGGACACTGTCTAGACTTACTTGGTTACAGTAAGCTAATATCTGCAGCAGGCTCCTTGGAACGATATGTTTTGATGTAACTGCACCAGGCATTAGCATTACAAGATGTGGAAATACAGAGCCTAAACCACAGAACTTTCCATTTCAGTAAAGCAGTCTCCACGAGAAACATAAAATGCATTGCTCATGTGACCTTTTCAAATCAGTCAACCAATCCTTCTGCACAACAGATTGCCTTTTCCCCATTGCAATGGAGAATTAACGTCTTCAGCTTGAAAGGAAACAGCATCACTTAACTACAAAATCCATGCAGTCTCCTTAAAAGGATGCTTCAAGGACTTTCCTTGTTTGGATTTTTTTATGTGTTCTTATTCTCTCTCACTGGCATATCAGAGACACAAACTCCCGGGCTTGCAGGAGTGGGCTCAAAATCACAAGAGAAGAATCACTGAAGTATGATAGCTCTGCTCTTCTGTGCTGAAGGCTCAGTTTCAGCAACGCAGCTAAATGTACACAATGGCTTAGCAAAAAACTTTTCACCCACTTCTTTAAAAGATATCCTAAATAATTAATCTATGCTAATTAACCAAGAGCTCAAGAAACTTTAAAAGAGAATCTCAGGTTACAACACAAACAAGAGTTTTCCATGAGAACTCTGATGACAAACTGTGAAATTCAATTAAATCAGCCTGGTCTGGTTTAAGACATTTCTTGCATACCTGATAACCTTTGATTCTTTCCATCTCTTTGCTGGCCAGTGGATTGCTCTTTACCACACAGACCAAAGCTTTCACAGCTGCATACAACCCTTCTACATCTGATGCCATGGCTACAAGTCCCAAAATAGCAGCAGCCCCACCAATGTACTGCAGCGTAGTGGCAACAGGTTTGGGGACAAATGTTCTTACTCCTGAGTACAAAGAGAGAAAATGAATTAAAGTATATTCAAATCTAATTTTTGACATGAAATAATTGTGAAAACATGAAAGCAATTTTCATTTTAGCATTATTTGAATATAAAAATAATGTTACTAGAAAAATGATGACACCTCAGAAGAGGAAGTGAAGGAAATACAGCACAATAGTTTATAACCTAAGGTAAAGTAATTGAATGTATTTTTGTATTTTCATAATGATGAATCATAAACTGAAATAAGCATCCCATGTGAGGAAAAAAGAAAAAAAGTTTATCCATAAAATATAAAAATGTTCAATAAATACAAAGATGCACCATTAACATTCATCAATCACATGATTTATCTTCTAGACCTAAGTTCTTATCAACAAGTAATTAATAACATTAAAGCATAATAATTCTTATGTGCTCAACTCACCCAAATACCCTACCAAAGCTGCACCAATGGAGCGTGCTGGTCCATTCAAATGCCCTGCTGAGTTATGTAGCAGCTTCACAGGTGTGGCATTTTCATGAGAAGAAATTGCCAGCTGAAGAAAACAGGGGTTGAAGGAAGAGGGTTTTTTTATGCAAGCCTAAAATTCTTACGAATTTTCCTACTGTGATAAGGAGTATCATACAACAAACCCAGATTAAGCCTTTCTTCTCAGGAGAGATACTGCATCCCTCTGATCATCTTTGTGGTCTTCCCTGGACTCACTCCAACAGGTCTGTGTCTTTCTTGTGCTGCAGACCCCAGAGATGATAAAGCACTGCAGGTGGGGTCTCACCAGAGCAGGTGCAGAGGGGCAGAATCCACTCCCTTCCCTGCTGCCCATGCTGCTTTGTATGCAGCCCAGGACACATTTGGCTTTCTGGGATGTGAGTGTTCATGGCTGGGTCATGCCCAGTCTCTCTTCCAGTTTTATATTTTATGGAACCAGTAACCCCAAGTCCTTCTTAGCAGGGCTGCCCTCAATCTGCTCATCCCCAGCCTGTATCAATATCAGAGATTGCCCTGACCCAGGTGCAGCACCTCGCACTCAGTCCTGTTAAACCTTATGCGCTTCCAATCGGCTCATGTCTCTGGGCCCACCTAACCCTGGAACTCATCCAGATCCCTCTGGATGGAATCCTGTCCATGAAGTGTGTCAACAGCACCACTCAGCTTAGGTTTCATCAGCGAATCTGCTGAGGTCATGCCTCAGCATGACATTTGATCCCTCCTTGTCATTAATGAAGGTATTAATAGTGGTCTCCACATGGACTCCTGAGGGACAGCACCTGTCACCAATTTCCATTGGGACTGCAAGCCATTGACCATTACCCAGTGGATGAAGCTGTCCAGCCACTTTCTTATCCATCTAAACAGCCCATCCATTGAATCCATCTCTCTCCAGTTTGGAGAAAAAGCTGTTGCGAGGGACCATGTCAAAGGCTTTATAGCAGCCCAGATAAATTACATCTGCAACCCCTCCCTTGTCCACTGATGTGGTCACCCCACATAGAAACCCCCAAGGTTAGCCATCTAGTGCCTAGTGAAGCTGTAAATTCTCAGAAAGTATTCAAGGCTAGGCTGGAACACACTTTGAGCAACCTGATCCAGTGAAAGGTGTCCTCGCCCACAAGAGGGGGATTGCTCCTGGCTGCATTGAGCAAATGGTCTTGAAGTAAGTTAAAAGAAAGGAAAAGGTCATATACATTAACCAGCTGATTTCCCAACATACCTGTTTGGCAATAGCTTTACTATCCAACTTGTTGTAAACTTTCCTTATTTTTGCCACTGTAAATGAAGAAAATGACAGTGCATAGAGACCAAAGGAGACCTTCTCTTCTGGTACCAAAGATACTGGCGATGGATTGATTCCTTCAGACTTTGAATCTTTACCTTAAAGACAAAACAGAAGATTCCTTCACTAACAGCATTGTTTTTCTTTTAAATTTGAGTAGTTAAGCAACTTATATTGCAGAATAGGTACAAAAGGATAATTTTACAAACAGCTGAGAGGTGATATTGTCCAGCCTAAGGGCTGTAAACTTCCCTTCCTTTCTGAAGGAAAACAAAGCAATCAAAAACCACAGAAACATTTGGTAAATCTGCATCTTTGCCTGTGACAACTGGCTTTTTACTACAGTTTGCTAGTAAAACTGCCTTGGAATGCTATGAGAGATGCAAGATTCAAAGAGAATATATAATCCTATCTTTAGAATTTTCTATCTTTTCTAATTTACTTTCTACACATAAATATAGCATGCAGTATGAATAACGACAGCTTTAAAAATTGCTAACTGGTTTAAAACCAAAGTGAGGAATAAAAGCACTTCCCACCATAGCTGAGTACAAGAATTTGGATTTCTATCTTCCTCTTCAACAGCAGCTACTAATCATCTTCCTATGAATAGAAAGCTTTTCCTCTCTGTTTCTGCATACTCTCACCTCTTCTGCCAGTACGCACATGAAGATTCCAGCACAGCTGGCTCATCTTACCAGGTACCACCTAACATGTACTTACACGGAATATAAACTGCTTGGAAGCTCCCGACATAATTTGGTCCCAGCTCATAAATGGTGCTGACACCTGCTGCAGGCAGCACTTCCTCCAGGAAGTGTGTGGGGCCCAGGTGCCACACCAGGGAGGAGAGCTGGCGCTGTGCAGGCGGCGTCCCGATGTAGGCATACACTGTGCTGACCATGGGGGGGTTGGCAGAGCCAGAGCCACTGGGGCTGCTGTGGATGTAGTGAAGCTGTGAGGGAGCAAAACATAGCCAAGTTAGTGAGGGAGCAAGGGTACACTGACAAGATCAGAAATTTTGTCAAAAATGGTTTTGCAAGCCAGGTTGAGGTATCACATGAATACCATGTAACACAGGGTATTCTGACACTGTACTGAACTAAATAGGGAAGAACATTAAACAGAAAGGAAATGTGAAGACCAGAAGCAGTTAACAAAAGACAAAGGTGTGTATGGAAAGAGAGGAGGAGAACATGAGAATTCTGTGCCTAAAGAGCTGTATTTTGATTCTAAAGACATGGTGCTCAAAGTAGTGTTGTCTTTCCCAGCATTTGGAAATTACACCATTTCAAGCTAAAGTGCAAACGTGATGAACTAAATTCAGCAAGACTTTTCAAACAATTAAACAAATACATGGCGAGATCCTGGCCAATATATAAAGACAGTTACAACCTCAGAGGCTTTTTTCTATTTATCTTATAAAAATTCTTTTGGAAGCTATTGAATGTAGTCATGCATAGCCAGAGAGATGGACAGATAAACACTTATGTATTACAGCTGTCAGCGTAACAACTTCCTGTAGTTCTCCTCTTGCAAAAGGCATACTGGGAGGTAAACTTTGAAAGTCAACATGCTGTTTTACCTACAGCAGTACAGTAAGATTAGCCAGTTTAAACCCCACTGCAGGTAATCCTTTATCCCTTAAAGCCCACAAGTGCCAGGTGTCAAATGATGTTTGGGTATCAGTTACAGCTTTGGAGTATTTTGTACTCAGTGGACAGGTCCACAGTGCTCTTCACTGCTCTCTGCAGTTTCTTCCATCTAACAACGACCTTTGCAAATAAATGTGGTGTTTGCTTGTTCTATATTTTGCTGCTTGGGGTTTTTCCTATTCTGTTGGAGGTTTTGTTTTTGGATGGGGTGGTGGTGGTTTATTTTGTTCTTTTTTCTTGTAACATTTTTTATTGCAGAGAAAGAAAAATTACTCCAACCAGTAAAAATGAGGATTGAAAGATTTATTTTACCTTAACAGTGTTAACAAGCTGTCCATCGAGGTAGAGTGCAGCTGTGCTGTTCTTCAGCATGCCTTTACTCATGACCAGAACTAGGTGATGCCACTGGCCTTCCACAATGAGGTCACCGCAGCGGAAACGGGCACAACAGGGAAGAATTTCATAAAATGATGATTCCTCACTAAAGTCATCAACTAGAGGAAAAACACCAGTTAGTGGGCACCAGCAGAAATGTTATAGGAGCTTAAAAATCTCAGAATATATTCAGACTTTTGACAATTGTATTTTACTTTTCACCTTCTCCCCTCCCTTTGAAATTTTAGCTGGAATTACTAGTTGGCCCAAGTTTTTACTGTCTCATGAAGCCATGCAAGTCACAGAAATATCTTTTGTTGTTTTCATAAAGAAGTTTCTACAGCACCAGTCAAATAAACAATGTCTCCCCAAACCCATAGAGTTATTTCTTACTTTTCTGACTATGGAGAGGATAACATAGAGGATTATCCATACTCCTACTTTTTTATTCCCAATTTTGCATCACAAAAAGACCCTTAATCTACACAAAAGCCATTCCACTAAGAAAAAAAAATTAAATAAATTCCCCAAAACCCAGGGAATGTTTGAACAGAAACCATGAACTTTTCAGATTCCTCTTCATTCTTTAATACTGAAGGAAAAGAAACCATTAATCCTCTTACCACAACAGCTGCCTGCACAGGGAGAACACTAATTTCTTTAGAAACAGCACAAGGGAAATGTTAAAAGCAGAGCATTTAGAACTAATGTTCAGATACAAAAATAATCTCAAGTTCTTTTTCTTGACCAAACATCCCTGAGCACAATTCTTGCTCTCAGGAAGGGTCCTTAAATCATTCCATTTATTCTTACAAGAGACTGTTAGCACTTCCAATCCCTGTGCTGTGCACAGCAATTCCAATCTCAGTTCTTCAGCTCCCTACCCACTCAGCACTCAACAGTACACCACTAACTATGATTTAGACTCAATACAGTAGCACTTGAGAAGCAAAGCATCCTGGTTCAATTAAAAAACAGTCTTTATAGTCAGATACTTTCAGATCTTCTCTGAAACAAGCCTTTTCAAATCCAATCTCTTTCAGGGAGTTTGATAATAGGTGCTCACTAAACTAAAACCATATGAACTATAGCTTCAGTGCAGGCTAAAGCAATTAGTGTGAAGATAAACTTGCTTCATTCCCTAAGAATTTGGTCTTCTGAGAAAGAAGGAACTGTCAGTATCTTTTTAATTTCTACTTTATATTATGCGTTTCCAGCTATCAATTTTCAGGTTTTGAATCTGACTTTCACTAAGAGATACTGCTGCATTTAATGATGTGAATGTCTGCTTACAGAATATTCCTTATTTTCATGCTAACAGTCCACTCTGCTGTTCATGGGAGGTTTTTTAATAACAACAGTTGTATAAATTCTTTATTAGTGCTGCCTACTTAAAAGTAAAGAACAGAAGTGGGAATAGGTTTTTAACAACCATTTGGGCTGGTCTGATGAGGAGCTAAGCCTGAAACACATGCAGAAAGCTGCTCTGCTCCACTAAGCTCCTCCACAGACTCAGTGTGTAACAGCCGAACAGCCTGTCAAAACCAATCACTTTTGAAGGCTCCAAGGGAGGACAAGGCTGTAGACAGGAGACAGCTCATTCTCAAGCCCGTGAGTGCGCTGATAGCTCTCTCTATAGAATTTACTGGTACCACCAGTTTCACTTAGATCTTCACTGTACCTCTTGTAATTCCTCTGGTCACAGATACTGAATGGAGATACAAACTGTTTCTGAAAACTGACCACAGCATCAAAACATGAAGTGAATGACTGCCTTCAAAACACCCTCCAGTATTGGGACTATCCAGACTGAAAAAGCCTTCAACCTATTACTTTACTATTTCCGAACTTCTTCAAAGCAAAGACAGTTAAAATTTGTACCTTGAGACCTCAAGAAGTGATGTCTAAAATGAATGACAAGATAAATCAAAGCCAAAACCTTTCAAAATCAATGATGTAATCCCTCCTCTGAATATATAATACCTGGGGTTTTGGCAAAAATTTTTGTTTTATATACAGATATTGAATCTTCTTTGGAAATTATAAAAGCATCAAAAATTAATGTTTACATTTTGCATTTTTCCATTGTCAAAACTCATCAGGAACTGGTGAAGCAGCAATGAGAGTTCCAGCACACACAATTCTTCTGGATACTGGGTTTAAAATAAACTTGCTGTTGCATCCCTATATAATATTGTCAGCATTACCTCATGACATGGCACAACTCATACCATAATTCTGAAGCAATTCTTCTTTAGTTGACACAATCAGTGAGCGGTCTTTTGCTGAGAGGACAATGGCAAGGCAGACAAAATGCTGCTCTGAGGAGTTTGCACGCCGCACTACAGTGAGGAGTCTCACAGGATGGTTATTGGGAGGTGTACTAAAATGTTCAATACAAAACCAGCTTGAGTAGCTTAAACCAGATGGTGGTGGGAAAAATCTTTCACCTAAAAGTAAAAAGAACGTCCATTACATAGCTGCAGTAGGTAGTACTTAGGATGCCTACTTGATCCTGTTCCTTTTTTCATATCAGCTCAGCTAGTATCATCTGTGTTTTCTCAGATGCTGAAGAAGCCTCTGTTGAGGGAATATCTCTCTGCCACATACATCTGACTCCACTTAATATCCCAGGATGCTCCTGCTAATTCAATTTTACTGCTGTAAGCCTCTACCTTAGCTTTTAGACTTATCTTTTTAAACTAAGTGACCATGTTCAATTAATCCCACAGCATACCAAGATCCTGTAGGATCAATAACATACAACAATGTGTAAAAGTGATAGCAAACAGTTTAGATGGGGCTTTTGTGGCGGTGTGCGCAACTACACCTGTAATAAATGCAGTCAAGGATTCAGCAGAACAAAGTCACAAGTATAGCATTACAATTCATTCCACATTTCCTATGCTCTACACACTACTACTTCAACCCTTTCCTTAATGCATCTGGGTTATTATTCATGCACCTTGGTTGATTACAATTTAGCCTTCTACTTTAAGCTTTGCATTTTAAAGCAATCAAACATTTATATTTTATATTGCTGTTCATTGTCTTGAGGGCAACAGAAACACTCATTAAAAAAAGATATAAGAAGTTCTTGATTGTGAGTGCACAGTGTCCAACACCATACTATCAGTTTATGGCTAACCAAGAAGTCTAAGAGAACTAAATATCAGATACAAAACAGTGTTTGTTACCAGTTATAATGGAGTACTCACCAGTTCCAATTCCACTTACAACAGCGCCATCAACAAGTCCTGTAGTAACAGCATTATTTGTAGGTGCATTGTGGGGAGCCAGACTTGGCAAGAACAGGCAGCTGTTAAACACAAGACCAGTGACACACTGGAGTTTATGGAAGTCAGTGTAAGTGGACCTCAGTACAAACAAAATATGGCTTAGGAAAATATACTATAAGCACCCATGCTTTGTGACTTTATGTAGTAATGAAAAATTCTGAAAGTAATGAAAATTCTGAAGATTGCTCATTGTGAGTCTGAATTATCTCTAGCACAAAGAGCTTTGGCACTGTATGCCCTTGGTGTGAAAGTATAAAGTCATGCCCATGTGGCTCCATAGTCTAAGATGTTCCCTTGTGGGCCTCCGTATCCTTCAGCAGCCTTTGAGTTGTTCTGAAGCTTCTGAAGAAACTGGATCAGCTAAATAGTCAAAGGATCTGACAACTTTAGACAATGACGTTCTTATCTTAAGAAAGTACGCTCCCACACTAACATCATATTCCACCTACTTAGCTATGTTTGGCCCTTATAAGAGCCACTGATGCT
Source organism: Anthoscopus minutus (assembly GCA_013399455.1). Taxonomy (NCBI): domain Eukaryota; kingdom Metazoa; phylum Chordata; class Aves; order Passeriformes; family Paridae; genus Anthoscopus; species Anthoscopus minutus. Next base: position 134,197 of record VWYI01018004.1, read on the forward strand.
GTGGACACAATGGAAATCCATATAAAGAAAAATGTTCTTAATTTTTAAAAAATTTATTATAGAAGTCTTCTTAGTTGATTTGCTGAAATGACAGGAAGTCACAGCTGCATTACATGAATTACTTCTGGACATGTTACCAGCACTCTCCAATCTTCTGAAGCAAACATAATGAAAATTCCCTTTCCTAGCCTATTTCAAGCTCTGAGGTGCAGACAATTTTCTCTTTTTTTTTCTTTTCTCTTTTCTCTTGTTTTCTCTGTTCTTTTCTCCTCTTTTCTCTTTTCTTTTCTTTCTTTTCTCTTTTCTCATCTTCTCTTTTCTCTACTTTTCTTTTCTCTTTTCCTTTCTCTTCTTCTTTCTTTTCTCTTCTTTTCTTCTTTTCTCTTCTCCCCTCTTTTTTTCCTATTCTCTTTTCTCATTTCTTTTCCCCCTCCCCT
>VWYI01018004.1:134794-159948 GCA_013399455.1 Anthoscopus minutus
TTCCTTTCCTTTCCTTTCCTTTCCTTTCCTTTCCTTTCCTTTCCTTTCCTTTCCTTTCCTTTCCTTTCCTTTCCTTTCCTTTCCTTTCCTTTCCTTTTCACAGCTCATAGTAACATTTGTTTTACAAAAAAAGTCTGTCCCTGACTGTATTGAATATTAAGCCTAGATGGAAAATGGGAGCTATATCCTTGCTTTGCAGTGCTGAAAAATTGTATTACATGTTCCTCATAAAATGCCTCACTCAGCAGGTGTTTAATTAGAGAGAGAAAAACAAGTAAGTGGTGATAAAGGGAAAAAATGAGCTACGCATGATATCCAGGCTATGCCTCCAGTTGGTAAGACTGGGGCTCAGTTATTTGAACTCATTATAGCTGCCTTGTATGCTTTATTTGTATTTCTGATTTGTCCACTTTCACATTTTTATGTTCTTCAGCAATTTAAGTGGGTCTCAGAATATCCCACTGACATCCAAATGTCATACATAAATCCCAGTAACACTTCAAGGTTATGTTTGTGTTCCTTTGGTTTTAAAAGGGATGTGAAATCCAGAACTGATAGGGGCCTATCAATGATACATACTTCCGGTTTTCATTTTCACACACAGCAGCAAGCATTTTTTATCAAGGTATTAATGACTGAGAAAGTGGAAATTCATGTGACTTGAAGAATTCCTTTCTCCTCTTTAAAGAGTTCACTTGTTCCTTACTTGCAGTCTATTAAAAATTACAAGCATTCCTTTGGAAGAAAAGGAAGTAAGCAAACACTGCATTGTGCCCCACGCTCCTTGAGGGCACTGCAGGACCTTACCCAAACCCTTCCAGAGATGTGTCAAACTCGATGAATGCCGGTGTCACCGATGAGCCGTGAAGCCTGATATCATGTGGGGTTGTCATGGAGACCAAACACTTGACTCTGGTCAGGGGCACTGTGCTCCCTTCTGCTGGCTTGAGCAGGCTCTTGCTTATACGATAGTGGCTGTCCTCGTGCACACCGAAGACGCTGTCAGGACCCAGACCTTCCATGGAGGTGACCATGCTATCTACAGGAGAAGCCAAGAAACAACACAGTATTGCAACACAGCATAGAAAAAGGGGGGCATTTTCAGGCTGTTTATTTGGACCTTTCAAGTCCAGTGGAATAGCTGGATTGTCCATCACTGTCAGCTAGTTCAGCCTCTCAAAAGATAATGAGCTGGGCAGCATTGCTTTGATAATAAAAATGCTCCACCAAGGCAGTGTCTTGTGCAACACACCAAGGAAAGTTTGTGGTAAAACCAAAAGGCTTTGGCTTTTTTGACATTCCTAATGTTGGCATAGTGTCCTTTTTGCAGAGGCTCCTCTTCAGACACATTCCTGCTACCTGACTTAAAAGGCAGGGAAAATTCTGCTTCATGCTTTTCAGATGCAGTAACTCTGAGCTAGAAGTCTCAGAGCTCTTAGTAAGGAGAACAGCTCAGAAAACTTAGCTGAGGTAATTAAACATAACTTGTGGTATTCAGAAGGTAGCTTTGCATTCTCTTTCCTAGGCTAAAAACTTTCTAGTCTCACATTTTCATAATTTTCATTGTTTATTTTTTCCAGTGATAATATCCTAATGCAAAAATAGCAAATATATATATAAATAAAGCACTGGCCAAGAGATAAATTGAATCTCCTCTTCTCATCTCTCTTAAAATTTACTGAACATAACAATGGCCAAGAGATAAATTGAATCTCTTCTTCTCCTTTCTTTTAAAGTTTACTGAACATAACAATGTAACATGAATTCAGTTAATTTATTTTGTTTATTTATTTAATGCTTAATCAGTATCATCTAAGATACTTTCTGGTTTCTTTTAAATAACTCAAAAATTTCAACTAAGGTATTTTTAATGATATGTTACAGCCAGCCATACAATGACCAAGCTGACACACAGAAGTAAATATCCCATGCTTTGGAAACTTTTCAACAATTTCTTTGTATTATAATTTACTGAGAGTCTCCTATACTACATGAATACCTATTCCCAGGCTCTGCAACTCATGGATATTAACAGAAGATTGAGCAGTTATTTTATCTGACACCTAACTGAACCCATGAAAGATGCTACACAGACAAAATTATTTGTGATGTGCACATGCACGTAGCTGAGAAAAAATAATGTTAAATAACCACATATGCAGGACCTACTCAAGACTTAAAAGCAAACTACTACCATATTTACCAGTTACTGCTCCTCAAATAAAAACCTATAATTACCTCGCTGGATTTATATTCAATATAAGAACTACATTCCCTCTAGTTTTAGAACTTTTCCAGTCCAACTGGTCTGATGACTTCACATTCATACAAAGCCTGGGTAAAGTTAGGTTTTTATGGATGCTTATCAAAAAATTTTAAATAGGTATGCAATTGGGGGACATCAGTGAAACATTCTTTATACACATTTTTAGCACATCAGCACCTACTTCTCATTTCTGTTTCAAAACTCAGTGAGCTGGGTTTGTGCACTCGGTACTGTTTCAACAGCTTTTTGTCCCAGGCTCCGCAATTCAAAGGATTTCCCAAGCGTAAAAATTCCCTAAGAAAGAGAACAAAAAATTTTGAAGTAATTTTCTCTATTTATTTGCTTATAGTGGCACCAAATCTAATAGCACTTTAAAAAAACACATTAACTGCTTGCAAGAAACGTAACTTTTAACTAAGAAAATAAACCAATGCATAATTAAGATCTACAACATATTTGATCCATTCAAAACTATTTAATTTTGGAACACATGTTCTCAAAAGTTGACACTACTTTAAATAATCAAGCAATTTTGATAAAATAATTTATTATAAAATAAAGCAGTTTTTATAATTCTCTCCTCTTTATTTATAAGCTTGGCAGGAGGCTGCTGCATCCTGTAGAAGAACATCAGGACATTAGATGATGTGTGTTCAGCAAGCTGAATTCTTTTGGAGAAGTATAGATCATAGTGACCCCAGCTTTGAAGTGACCTGAAGTAAGTGACCTCAGCTTTGCTTTACCAGTGTGTCCTGTTTGGTTGGGGGAATCATTCCACAGCTATCAACACCTCTATCTCTAGATAACTATAGTATTTCTCTATAGAGTTACCCAGTGCCTATGCTTAGGGAAGCTTAAGTCCCTGAAATGTGACTACCAGCAAGAGGGCTCCTTGCAGAATCCCTTCTGACACAGCTACATGTCACTGAAGGGAACTGAGCAGCTGTCCTGGCTGCAGGTCAGCCAGTCAGTGATCCATAAGAGATAACAGAATTAAATTCCCTCTTACAGCTGAGATCACAGAATCCCAGGATGGTTTGGGTTGGAAGGGACCTTTAAAGGTCATTTGGTCTAAGCCCTCTGTGGTGCGCTGGTACAGCTTTCACTTACATTAGGTGGTTCAAAGCCCTGTCTAACACAGCCTTGAGCAATTCCAATGATGGGGCATCCACAGCTTCTCTGGACAACCTCTTCCAGTGTCTCACCTCCTTCACGGTAAAAAATGTCTTCCTCATGTTTAATTTAAATCCACACTCTTGCAGTTTAAAACCTTTGGCACTGGTCCTGTCACTACAGGCCCTGATAAAAAGTCCCTTTCTGTCAAGAGACAATCTATTTGATGAGAAATAGAATGGGATGTTGTGCTATCACTACCACATCAGGTGATTAAGGCTCTCTACCACTGCCAGACATTTACAGTGAGCCAGGGACAGTGCAGACTGCAGGGCTCAGTCCAGCTGAACTTCAGGGCTATCCTTCTGACCTCAACACCATGGGCTGCAGAGCCTGGGAGGCCAGTCTTTCAAACATCCTTTGGAGTGGTGGATGCAAGGAGTGGTCCTCATCTGCCAGAGCGGCGCTGCATCTTTGCAGAAGTCGTGCATGGAGCCCAGCTTCACACATGACTTGCTGGTTTCTCTCTGTATGCACTAGAGTTTGCAGGATGTTGGCCACTGCCAGCTGGAGATCCAGGGCATGCTGAAAAAGAGAACAGCATGGGGCTTGAGAAAGTGCAAAATGAGGAGGAAAACTGAACAAATGATTTATTATTATAAATGATAATAGAAAAGAAACTACCATTAGCAATAAATACAGAAAATTATCTGCATTTAAATATATGTGCATGCACTTGTGTGTTTTCAGGGGAGGTGTGTGCACATCTGTGTGAAGAAACATTCTGTACAAAAAAGGGTATTGGTTAGACAAAGGATTACCAGAACTGGTAATGGCCAAGAAAAATAATTCAGGTAAGAATGGTTAAACTAAGGTGTACTTTTCACCAGCAGAAAGAGCCAGCTTAGAGAGAACTATGAACTCTTACTTTTTTGACTATTAAGCTATTCCTAGTAAGTTAACATAGACACATAATCATTTAGGTTGGAAAAGACTTTTAAAATCACTGAGTTGAACTCCTAATCCAGCATGGCCTAGCCCACCACTAAACCATGTCCTCAAGTGCCATATCTACATGTCTTTTAAAGATTTCCAGGCCTGGTGACTCAAATGGTGCCCTAGGCAGCCCATTCAAGTGCTTAACTCTTTTGATGAAGATGTTTTTCCCTAATATCCAACCTTAACTCCCCCTAGCTCAACTTGATGCCATTTCCTCTCACCCTATCACTTATTCGACTTGTTCCCTAGCTACAATCTCCTCTCAGGTAGTTTTAGAGAGAGATAAGGAACCTCTTTGAGCTTCCTATTCTCCAGGCTAAACACTTCCAGCTCCCTCAGCTGCTCCTCACAGGACTTGTGCTTCAGACCCTTCCTCAGTTCCTCTGCCATTCTCTGGACACACTCCAGCACCTCAACGTCTTATACTGAGAGGGCCAGAACTAGACACAGGATTTGGGGTGCTGGGCACAGCTGGCTTATACTGTAGACCAGCACTCCCAGGTCTTTTCCAGCCACTCTTTCCACAGGCTATAGCACTGCTTGGGTATATTGCGACCCAAGAGCAGAATGTGGATTTGCTGAATCTCACACAATCGCCCTCAGCCCGTCAATCCATCCTGTCCAGATCCCTCTGCAGAGCCTTCCTGCACTCCAGCAGATCAACACCAGCTGAACTTGGTGCCATCCACAAACTGATTCCCTCATCCAGATCAATACAGATACTAAACAGAACTGGCCCAGTTCTGATTCCTGGAGAGCACCACTGGTTACCACCTGCCAGATGGGTGCAACTCCATTCACCACCTCTCTGGGCCCAGCCACCCAGCCAGTTTTTAACCTAGCAAAGATTAAAAGATTTTAGTTAAAAGTTTTTTAATTAAATGGTTACAAGTGTTCATTCAAGTTTTGCATTCAAGCCATGAGAAGCCAGTTTCTCCAGGAGAATGCGGTGGGGAACAGTGCCAAAAGCTTTACAATGTCCAAGTAAACAATATCCACAGCCTCTATCTAATCAAGCAAGAGGGTAACCTTGTCATAGGAGACCAGGTTAGTTAGGCAGGACCTGCCTTTCATAAGGCCTTGGTGGCTGGACCCGACTTCACAACTGTTCTGTAGGTACCACAGCATGGGATGTGTAATGATCTGCTCCATAGCTTTCCCCAGCACTGGGGTCAGACTGAAGGGCCTGTGGTTCCCCTGATCTTTGTGGCCAGTCTTGTAGATGGGCATCACATTGACTAATCTCCAGCCAGCTGTAATCTTCCAGATCAGCCAGGACTGCTGGTAAATGATGGAGAGAGCACAGTGAGTGCTTCCACCAGCTCCCTCAGCACTCTATGGCAGATCCCATCAGCCCCATAGATTTGTGAGCATTTAAGTGATGTATCATGTTGCTAACTACTTCCCTTTGGCTTACATGGGCTTCATTTTGTTCCCCACTACCATCATAACCTCTACAAAACTGCAGACATACACAATGTAATTGTCAAATTCATGTCGTGAAGACAGAATGTTACCACACTCATCACCAGTAGAGACTAAGAAAGAGGAATCTAGTAATTCTTGCAAACCTTCAAAACTCTTTATTTTTTTAAATAGAAAGTATTCTTCTATTTAAAAAGGGAAGATATCTCTAACAAAAAACACATAAGGAACCTCCAAAAATGTCCAACAAATCCTTCATATTCAAAGTACCAGCAGATATTTTGGGCTGGGAATTATACAAAGCAGCCAGTACAACTTCGGAGCTAGAACATATTCCAGCTACTTCATGTGTATAGCCTGAGCTATGATGTTCAGTCCTGTGTCCTCCTCATACTATGCATGTGTTTGGAAACTTACCTGATGGCCACGTCAGACCTTTCTTTAAATTAACATTACTACCAAGAGTTTGAAAGACATAAACAAAAGAAAGCCTATGAAATCAAGAAGTTCCTGTCAGATCTCTATGTCACCAGTTATTCAACTCAGCCTGTGAAATATATTCATTTTTCAGCACAAAATGAGAGGGCATCATCAGCTTTCCTATTGCCCACAGCCATCCTTTTCTCCAGCCACTCTCAAAGCTTCAGACTGCACATTTTTTTCCCCTACCTCTGGGTGTGTAGCTGATCCAACAGAGGCCAGCAGATCCAGCATTGCAAGCATAGCACCAGGGTGAATAATCACTGCATCAGAGCTTTGCATGGACGTTGGTCCTGTTTGGAGTTTCACATCAGCTATGTTTTTCTGAGGGCAAACAGGTGGCGTTGAAACAGAATGATATGCCTGCCTGCAGGACAGAAAACAAATCCATGTTTACAACACCCAGCTATTATGAGCTCCAAATTTTTCAAACACCTGTAAAATTGTACTGGCCTATGGATGTTACTCCCTTTTCTCTTCCCTCAATTACACAGAAGAACTGTTCCTCTTCCCAAACCTCTTGGGCATGTTTCTCTAAAGCCTGAAGACTTTTCAGTTTGTCAAATATTCTTGAACTTGGAAGTGTTTTCCCCAGGTGCTACATAGTTTCAAAGACTTAAAAGAGTTTGTTTTCATGGCCTCCCTCTTCTTATTCTAGTTGCCTTGGCAGCACACAACTGCAGTGAGCAACCTACCACTTCTCCTGTTCTCTGGATACATGTCTCCCCATTTGATTTCCATTAACAACTAATTATGAAATGTGCTATGATAAAACTCTCAGCAATCTAGCTAGAGGAATAGAAGGGTGATGTCTGTGTTTACTCGTGCCAGCAATGTGTATGTTCTCAGTCCTTCTATGATTGCTATGGCAATTTGGTTTTACATTAAAGATGCTTTAGTCTGATCCCAGAAAAAGAGGATTTGACACACTGACTTAGAAGCAACCAATTGTCCTGAGAAATGCAGACATGTTCTTCATTTAAACTCTCAGAGATATCAGCTTGATGTCACTCTTCTTTCAGCAAGGGTCTCAACACACAAACAGCATGAGCAGCTTAATGAATATATGCTTCCAAGACGGTGCTTTAGAAGCAAAAGCGAGATCGAAAGACTCATGCTCACCACAAAAAAAGAAAACCAAAACACACAAGAAACCCCTGCAAGAAAAAAATCTGCAAACCCAGAAAAACCCCAACCCAAATCACCCACAGCTCACAGTATTTATCAAATATGTTTATTTGTAAGAAGAAATAGAACAAACTCTGTAAGAATTTTGTTCTGATCACATATTGTCTTTTGTTTTACAACTGAATGCAGCACAAGAAAAAGGGTTTCTTCTTATCAAATCAGTTGAATGAGGTATTTCCTCTCTTCTGTTCTCAGTGACACAAATGTACTCAAACCCTGACCCTAACAGAAGTTAAGACTTAAGAGACTCCCTTTAGACACTTCCAAGGCAATCTCTTTCTCCTGGGAAAAACTGGACATCAATGGAAGATGAGGAAGGCTGCCCTAAACACAATTCTGTCCTAAACACAGCCACCAATCCAAATCCCCCATCAAGAAACACATCTGTGGGGGAAGACTAAGACATTGGATTATTCAGCTTGAGACAGGACAACAGAAGTATAGCACAGTCTTCTTGTGATGGCTGGGAACCAGGTTCAATAAATAATGTTCCAATAAAAAGGTTCCCCCTGGAAAGCTTTATGGCAGATCAGCAAAAACTTGGCACCTGAACCAAGAGTACCATTCTAAAGAGAGTTTTTAAGAAAAGTTGGATTACTGATGCTTCATTCACAGCTCATTCAGCTAGTGCTTACAGGACACAGAAAATAATATGGCAATTCTACTGAAACCAGCTGCTAAGAAATAGAGCCTCCTTAAATTAATTTTACTAGTCTTTTTCAGAAACCCTTAAGTCAACACCTATGTAAACATCTAGCAGGTAAAGAAGGCTTCATTGTTTCTTTTAAAAATAAATGGAATAAAGAACAGTGTAACAACTGATAATACTATCACAGAGAGATATCATCTCAAGCCTCTGCCTTGACTTACAGCAGAGATTGGAGCATTGGCAATTGTTTCTTATGTATCCTAAAAGCACTGCTCTTCATCTAAAGGAGAAAACTGCAGCGTCTTTCCAATGTCACCTTGAGCATCTCAGTGCAAGTTTTACAGGATGCACTTAGAAAAACTAAATATCCATTTATATTTAAGAATTCTCTTCAGTCTAGTGAAATTGCATTCCTCAGGACATTCTGCCCACTTTTAAGTACAAATTCTACTTTTAAGCACTGGTCTGCACTTCACCTAGTTAGGTAAATTGTGAGGTTATAAAATGGTAGTTCATTAAGAGCATAACAAAAACATTGCTCAGTGTGAGTCACAAACACAGATATGATCCTGGTCTCAAATCACTTGGACTGAAACATTCCATACAACTGAAAAGGCAATATAGTCCAGACTAGGCTTCCTGTTAGTAGTCTAAGGAAAAAATATCTTAAAGCATATATTATTGAAAGTTTTTCACATAATTTTAAAATACCTTCTACTTTTAGTTTTTTCATATAAGGAGTACTTGTATCAATTCAACAGGGAAAAAAACCCAGTTTGTAAAGATATCTATACACAGAAAGGAGAAAGCAGATCTTTACAAATCCTTCCAAAATATTAATTAAATGTTATAGTTCTATGGGTCAGGGTAGAACTTGCAACAAATGAATTTAGCCATGCTTCTGCATTCTTATACAACTCCTTTAAGAAAAAATAAAAGAAGCAGATAATAGAAAAAGGCAGTGTACACAGCATGACATGCATCTGTATGTATAATCTGTCTAAATTAAAAAATAAAATGGAAGAAAAATTAATCAATTAATATAACTTTAGTTTTATATTAGCTACAATTCTTGATTAAAATGACAACAGCAGTTTGATCTGGAAAGAAATAAGTTAGATTTGCTGTTGATAAACCCTCTACATATTGTTCCCCAAGAGTGATCACCATCCAAACTTTTTTAAAACACTGGGTAAAAATACTGCAAAGTCAAAGCTATATTCTATTCTGTACTTTACCCTGTCAGGACCAAAGCATCCAAAAAAAATGCTTATTTCTGCCAAAATTTGCAACAATCAAGGAGTTGAAAAAGTTGTAGTCCAAATTACAAAGGTGTGGAAGAACAACGCATTCCGGGTAACAGGGAGGACAGTCATGTACTACCATCCTAACACGTGCTGCAGGAGTTTCACCTACTCTGCTTCCATAAAGGAGAACACTTGGAAGGCAGCACTCTGCATAGAAATAGAGCTTTGAGAAGTGACAGACGTGTCTGAGAGAGAATATTAGCATATCAGTGCATCCAAAACTGTTCTGGACTGTGTGAGAAACCAGAACTGTGCTATTTTTGTTTATAAGAATTATTTGTGTGCACGGTGTCTGCTTGCTCTTTTAGCCAAAGAACAGAGAGCTCTCCCTCAGGCATCTATCTTACAAGTCAAAAGGCAGAAAACCAGGCCACAACAACAAGGGAGATCCCAGGGATGCAAAGCAAAGCAGACAGAAAACAATAAGAAAAGAGCAAACACTTCTCTGGGAAGAGTCAACTTTGACCGAATCTGACCGTATCTGACATTTAGAAGGAGAAAAAAATAATATTGGACTACAAACCCCAAGCTGCTTATTTTTGAAAGCAGAAAGATCACAGCTTCTGGCACTGAATGACAAACATGATGCTGTGAGAAAGCAGACAGCTGTTCAAACAGGCTTTTTGGAAAGGCTAGTTCTATTTTTTTACTTGAAACATGCTTTTCAAAAAGGATTTGAAAGTCACCCTGGCAAGCATGATTATTCTTTCTGTCCACTTTTACTTTGAGTCTTACACAATTTGTTACAACCCAAAGGCCTTTTTTGTTTGTGAAAATCCATTTTGAAGGCACTTAACCCCAGCAAGTACCTATGTTACTGTACTGAAGCTTACCTGAATTGCTGTAAGCATCTCACACAGATAATGACTTTTTAAACAACCCAGTCTTTACCTCAGGTTTTCAAGCAACTACTTGCATTTTCAGTACTACAAAAACACCTGAGGGAAGCCTAACATATCTGTTCATATATAGCTATATTTATAGTTTAACTTCCAGGCTGTGTCAGCCGCCCATCCGGCACTCTTGTTCATCACACCCTGGAATCAGCTCCTGTTTGGCAGGCACTGCTTGTGTTCTGCTGCAAGCTGTTGTATATCTGTGTGCTTGAGTAATTCAGTGAACCTGAGCAGCCCTGCAAGCTACACCTGGGAGAACAGCAAAATGTAGCAAAGGGATGGGCACTCTGCAACACTAGAGGTTACCATAGGGCTGAAGCTGCAAAGAGCCTCTATTAGAAACACTGTTTTCTTACATGTTTCTGCAGAGTAAATGACATGGAAAAGACTTCAGCAGCTAAGTGTTTTTCTCTGTAAACTATAATGTTTGTTCTTAAATACTTGAGTGTTAGAAAAGAAATAAAATGCCAGTCTGAGATGTTCTGGGTTACTGGGAAGGTGCCTTTGTCCAAACCATTCCCTTTAGAATAACCAGGTACGACTCGGGTAACATAACTCAGTAAAGAATAAGGGTTCTCTCTACTAACCTGCTTTAGTATAAACATTCCTTTCAAATCAGTTTCCAAAGGCATCTTTGGTTGTTTTCCTTTGCAAAATATTTTACATTCCAACCATGAAGCTTGATGGTGTATCTTAAGCAGTATACCAGTCAAGAATGATAGTATTTTCTACATGTGGCACCTGCCTCTCAGATAACCCTATGTCTTTCAAATGCCTTTTTAGCTTTCAAAAGCAAATCTTTGTCTAGTCTGCATCTGTAGATAGTGAAGGGATGCTCCCTTCCCTGGGGACTCCAGGAAGAATTTTTTTTGGCATTTGCACAAGCCTGTAAGTAACACTGTTGACAGTAACCCATATTTAAAAAAAAAAAAAATTAAATCTACCGGACACATTAATATGCATAAGAAAAGATTGCAGCTTGGGAGTGAAAGTGGGTTCTTGGGTTTCTGAATTGAGCCATTTGTGCTTTCTTTCCAAACCTTTTAATTTAGCGTGTCTCTACATCATTTGGTAGTCAAGTACTGACATGTTCATTCTTTAGTTTTTATTCTCCGCAATTACTAACAAATGAGCACCTTTACAAGCCATTCACATTCTACCCAAAGTAAGCTTTCTTGAAAAATTAGTCAGGAAGAAAGAAATCCTGCTGTATTCATTCATCTGCTAGCATAGTCTCAATGTCTTTGAACTGCTCCTTGGAGTGTCATATATATCTTCCTTAGATAATTTCTTATGCTAGGCTTTTTTTGGTTTTGAAACACAAGCCTAACTTTAAGTGCTTTGGGAACCTGGAGATGTCTCTAATCTCATCACTGCCCAGGATTCACTGTGAAACATGCATTTACAGTTTTTTTTCCAGTAAACACACAAATGAAAATGCACGCCTCAGAAGAGCCACTTAAGAGAAACATCCCTCCCCCCAAAACTAAGAAACACAACAGTGAGAGAGATAAACTGGAAATAAGATCATCTTCTCTTTGAAGGGTCGGTACCTTTTCCTGGACAAAGCTGGCGTACCCCAAGGAGAGGGGAGAGAAGTCTCATTTGTCAGGCAAGGAGGGATCTGTTCTGCACGACTACAGACAAAACAGACAGGGGTAGTACAGAGAGGTTAGAGAAGAAACAAGAGGCCATAAGCTTGTTAGTTTTACAAAAGCACCAATAAAATCATTACTTAGATCCATCCTTCAGAAACAACATGGATGACAAAGGACAAACTGAATGACAGCCTCAGGTGAACACAGAGACATGCAAAGTGTACATAGGTCTTGTGATATCAGCAAAGCAGAACATCTTTCAATGTTCAACAGCAGAATGTCAGAGGAAAAAGTAAACCTTCAGTAACTTAGGTATAATCAACAGGGTAAGAAATAAAGTCTGTGTAAATTCAATAATGAATGACAAAAAGAAAATTAAAAGAAGAAAATATCACTGAAAATAATAGCCAAAAAAATAAAAGGAATTTAGTCATATATCTTTTGCAACATCATCATGGGATTTACTTACCTCCTTGTTTCCTCACTCTCTACTCTAAGTCCATGTCAGCTTCTACAGTAGGAGTAATACATTCTTAATACAAGTGGTCCTCCTGCTACCTGAATGCTTTAATAATGCTTTAAAAGGAGATCAAATAAACTGATTTCTGGAGTTGGCTATTTGGTGAGTGTGTGAAAGTGTGAGAGTGTGTGTGTGCATTAGGGTGGGTTTTTTTTGTTGGTTTGTTAGTTTTTAAAATTTTCTTTAAAGAAGAGAAAAGCATTAAAATCTGCTGCTTTGGAGGCAAGACAGTCAGTTTTATTAGAACAGGGTCACATGCATTCAAAGGCTGGGGTATAAACAACTTCAAGGTTCCAGATACAAAGCTTAGGTCTGTGTTTCATGTTTTGTACCTTACATTGTGGGCAAAAACTACTTTAAGACAAGTCAATCTTCAATATATAACTTCACGAAGTTTTGCTGTCATTTTGAAACAACTTTAAGATACATTTCTGCTAATTTTGAGTGTCATTATAATTTAAATTCTAGTTGTTTAACTCTGGGAGTGTCTCCTAGTTAAATTTAGAGACCAACAATTTAAAGACTACTTAGAAACTTTAAATAACAAAGCAAATACATGCAAAACAAGATGTCAGTCTTATGTGCTATCAAGGAGAAAAAGAGGCACAGGGAAGGCCTTATTAGTCTCTAAAACTACTTGAAAGATGGTCGTAGCAGTAGCGTGTCCATCTCTCCTTCCAAATAACCAGCCAAAAGGCAAGAGGAAATGGCCTCAAGTAGAACCAGGGGAAGTTTAGATTTGATATTTGGAAAAAAAATTCACCAAAAGGGTTATCAAGCATTGGAAAAGGCTGCCCTCAGATGTAGCTGAGTCATCATCTCTGGGAATCTTTAAAAGATGTGTAGATTTGGCACTCAAGGATACGGTTTAGTGGCTGACTTGGTAGTACCAAATTTACAGTCAGACCTGGTCTTACAGGTATTTTCCAACCTAAATGATCCTATGTTTCTAAATTAATCTTGGTATTACTTAGTCACTTACTTTAAAGCTCCATATCAAATGAAACATGAAGTTATGACATTGAACAAGTAAATTTACTTCACTTATTAAAAGCATAAAAATCTGCTAGTTCTAATGACGATAATGCAACCTGTCAGCATATCAACCAATAGGTTGCTTCAAAACATCAAATATGATGAACCTGATATCTCTATACATGGACATTTCATAACCATGAACTGATATCTCTATCTTAACTGCTGCCACAATAAAAACATCCAACATCAGAGAGAACGCTGCATACCCTGGTGAACACTAGCAAGCTAATTCATTATTTAGTCAGATGTTGACACCTTCTGCTCTTCCCAGCGGAGTGAAGGAAGAAAGAACTAGATTAAAATGGAAATACAAAAGCTTGCAGTGAAGATATCTGAAGAGAACTATTTTGGGGAACATTGGTGTGAGGCAGATAGAGAAGATGAAAGGAAAGGAAGAAAAAAAAAAAAAAGTAAAGTTCATACCTGTCAAAAGAATCTGTTGCTACCTTGTAGAGGTAAATAAAAAGCTTGCTGCAGTGTCTTAGAGTAGGTGACACAGAATCCAGGGATATTAGGTCATCATCCAAAAGTCTTTGAAACAGTTGTGTATTTGAAGGGAAGACATTCAAGGGACTTATTTTCCTCAAGTCTGAGAAGCAGCCAAGTAATCGAACAGCATCTGCCAGTTTTTCATACTGGATCTCTGTCTTGAAGAAGTGAGAATTGGCTGGCTCGTAGCGCATTGCTGCAGTCAATGTGCAGAACACAGTGTGAAGTAGTTCAAACACTTGGTTCTGGTTTACTTTTTCCCATCCATTCTTAGGTGGTGAGCACAAAGATCTTTCCATGGCAACAAGTAAAGATGTGACGTACACAAATCCACCGACTTTCCTAAAAACAGTTCTTGTGCGGTGACTCTCTCTCAGCACCAAGAGTAAGGCCTGTGGACAAAACAAACAATCAAAACAGGGAAACAACAGCAACAACAAGCAGCAGCATTGCAAACAGCTTGGAAAAAGGTAGGAACATTTTTGTTCACAAGACATTGTTATGCTAGAAAAATCCTTGTGTCATTTGTCAGAATTTGGCTGAAATAATGCCTGAAGCCTCTGAAGATCAACTTTGTACTACAAAAATTCTCATACTCAAAAGTAGAACATTGCCCCTTATTTAGAAATAAGAAATTACCTTCCAACAGAAAAGACCTGACCAGCCCAGAATGGAACCAAAACTGCCTCATTCTCTTAATGATGAGGTGGAGAGTGTCTCTGTTAGAAAGGCATCATCTCTGCCATCACACTTCATAAACAATTTCAAACAAGAGCAGCCAAATGATTTGTTGCAGCAATGAGAAATCTAAACCTTGGAGCATCCCAACATTCTCCGCAACATCAACAATGCAGAAGCACTTGACAGCTATGAAGCCAGACCGGCACTCAAATATAACAACTCAGCAAATTCAGGCAGTAAAAATTAGCCAAATAAGCCCATTTATTTTTAGCTTTCCTCTCTGAATCTCTGAATTGAGACAGACTATATTTTAAGAGTTTCTGTTCAAAAATAAGCCATAGAGAGAAACAAAAATGGGTAAAATCTTACTTGCTGAACAAATAAATGCAAAGCCATTGTATAAACAGCAGAAAACACAGGAACTTAGCTACTACAGAGTAATACTCATTATCTATGAAATCAGGGTGTGGAGAAGCCCCTCCACATAGCCAAAAACAGACAAAAAGAACACTTGTCATGGGAAGTTTGACCCATATGTTAATACAATACAGAAGAAAAAAGTCTCCCTACATAAAGATCATAAACAACAGAAAAATGTTATTGATACAGAAAAATAGGCTGGGGGGAATTTTCCATGACCAAAAGTTTACTTCTTCAGAATCCGGCTGCTTTTTTAAGTACTCAGAAGATGGGTAGTGAAATAGCAAGACTGTCATTCCTCTGAAGGCAGTATCTCCTTTCCTGAAAAACTTGAACAAACAGTAAGAGACACATCACCACACTGTTCTGGGTTGTCAGTTCCATAACCAAAACTGAGAACAGCACCAATGAAAGACAAGTACAATAGGTCAAGGGAAAGACAGAAATCCTGATTTTCTGTTAAATCCTCTGAGGAACTGCAATATCTTCTCTCTCCCCTTAAGTATAGTGAATAACATATGCTCAAAAATTACTGAAGACTTTCATAGACATTACTAATTTTCTAATTTAGCTTTCCTTTCTGGTTTTTGGAATAATATGAAGCTGTTCATTTGCCAGAGAAATACTACAGCTCCTTTGAACAGAGATGAACCTAGATGTCTGAGTTCTCTCAATTAAGATTAATTTGCTTTCTACTATTTGCATCAGCTTTTCTACCCTAACATAAATCAGTATTTTGTCAATTAAAAAAAAATAACATTAGCTACTCTGAGAAGTAATTGTGAGTCTAGATTAGCAAACAAAACACCTAATACAAAAGGAAACAGACAAGCGTTTTCTTGCTTCTTCCTCCACTTCCAGCTTCACTTTCTTACTATTCCAGTATTTTGTTTCAGCAAACAAGTCCTTTGGCTTTATCTTCTACTGTGATCATTAAAATTTGCATTTATATTAATTATTTCAGCATTCATAGATATAAATTGGTGAAGTAAGATGCCACTGAAAAGAAATGTATGCTACTTGCTTGGTTTTTTTCTACACGTATTCTCATCATTTTTAACAGAGTAAGACTCCACCAGGAAAAATTTTCATAACTACAGAACCTCATTTTCTATCCACAAAAGTAATGAAACGTACTCAGTAGCCAGCATCTCCAGTTCTGAAGTCATGGATAGATGATAGAAAATAAAAAAACACAGATCAAATATATATGTATTTCAACTCCAGAGACAATCCACATACAGTAGCTCAACACCACCCATCCCATCCAGCTCAATCCAATGCCCTTTTCAGTGTTTTCTCTTTTGGAACCACACCTCAGGAGCAAGAGTGCTGAAAAAGAACCTTCACGTACCCTTAGGATGTCGGTTTTCAGCTGCAGTTCTGTAGGTGGGGCTGAGTGCATCAGGCCCAGCAGGGTGCCCATGTCGTCCTCTCCACTGGGTGACAACACCAGCTGCTGGATGATCATCAGGGCGTGCTGGCGGCATTGCGGATACTTCACAATGTTGTGCACACACCTGGCACCACCAAACTCCCTGAAAATGCCTGCTCGGAAAGAGGGCGGCAGGGTCAGCGCTTTAAGGGTAAGCAAAATATAATGGTGGCAAATAATGACAACAAAACAATATCAAAGGTGTTTCTTTTCATTTGTACAGAATGAAGAGCAGAGTTTTAGCTCTACAGATGTGTAATGATTTACTGCTATTTTTCCTCCCTTAACACAAATAAAAATAGAATTTCAATATCTTCTGACAAAATTTTCACTAAAAAAGGTGAATACATGCATTGTGTACAAGGCTGGAGGTCAGCTCTAAGAATTTCCTCAATAATTCTGTTACTCCAACAGCAGTTACTCTTTTCATGCTAGAGGCCAAAGGGTCTCAGGATGAAGCAAAAAGTGTATCAAACCCTCCATGTTTTGTGCAGACCATATACTGCTCTGTTTTAGGGTAGTGTTTATCACAGAATGACTAGGTTGGAAGAGACCTTCAAGATCATTGAGTCCAACACAGCCCTAACACCTCAACTAAGTCATGGCACTGAGCATCACATCCAGTCTTTTTTAAAATACAACCAGAGATGGTGATCCCACCACCTCCCTAGACAAACCACTCCAGTATTTTATCCCCCTTTCTGTAAAAAACTTTTTCCTAATATTCAACCTATATTTTCTTGGTGCAGCTTGAGACTGTCCCCTCAGGCTCTGTCAGTTGCTGACTGCTGAAAGAGACCACCCCCCACCTTTCAAGTTCTAAAGAGTGATAAGGTCACCTCCGAGTCTCCTTTTCTCCAGGCTAAACAACCCCAGCTCCCTCAGCCGGTCCTCACAGGTTTCTTTGGTGTTCCAAGCCCCTACCAGCCTTGTTGCCCTCCTCTGGATGTGCTCAGGTGTCTCAATGTCCTTCCTAACCTGAGGAGTCCAGACCTGCACACAGCACTCAGGGTGTGGCCTAACCAGTGCCAAGTACAGGAAGAGTGACCTCCCTGCTCCTGCTGGCCACACCATTCCTGATACAGGCCAGGATGCCGTTGGCCTTCCTGGCCACCAGGGCACACTGCTGGCTCATGTCCAGCTGTTGTCACCAGCATCCCCCAGGTCCCTTCCTGCCTGGGCACTGTCCAGCCACACTGTCTCCAGCCTATAATGTTGCTGGAGGTTTTATGGCCCAAATGCAGGACTCTGCACTTGGACTTATTAAACATCCCACTGGACTCTGCCCATCCATCCAACCATTCCAGGTCTCTCTGCAGAGCCCTCCTCCCTTCCAACAGAGGAACACCACTGGTGACTGGCTGCCAGCTGGATGCAGCACCATTTACCACCGCTCTCTGGGCCTGGCCATCCAGCCAGTTCCTAGCTCAGCAAAGAGTGTTCCTGTCCAAGCTGTGGGCTGCTAGCTTTTCCAGAAGTATGCTGTTGGAGACAGTGTCAAAGGCCTTGATGAAGTCCAAATAGACAACATCCACAGCCTTTCCCACATCCACCAGGTGGGTCACTTGGCCATAAAAGGAGACCAGGTTGATCAAACACAGCCTATCCTTCCTAAACCCATGCTGGCTGAGCCTGATACCCTGACCATCCTGTACATGCTGCATGATGACACTCAGTATAAACTGTTCCCTTACCTTACTTGGTGCTGTGGTCAGGCTAACTGGCCTATAATTACCAAGATCCTCCTTCCCACCCTTTTTGTGAATGGGTGTCACAGTGGCCAGCTTCCAGTCATCTGGAACCTCACCAGTGAGCCAGGACTGTTGGTAAATGATGGAGAGCGGCTTCACAAGGTTGTCTGCCAGCTCCCTCATCACCCTGGGATGGATCCCATCTGGTCCCATAGATTTATGAATACCCAAGCAGCTTAGCAGTTCTCCAGCTGCCTCCTCCTGGCTAACAGGAGGACGGACCCTGACACCATCTACCAACCCAGGAGGACAGCTTTCCTGAAGATCAGCCATCTTCCCACTAAAGACTGAGGCAAAGAAGGTGTCAAGCACTTCTGCCTTCTCCTCATCTGCAGTTACTAAGTTTCCTTTATGTTACATTTAGCAATGACCAAAATGCAATATGAACTGAAAATATAAATGAGATGTTTCTGGACAGGAGCACTGGTTGAGAAGTGGCTCAGACTACCCACATCATTTGTAAGATCTTGCAGAAGATTTTTTGTGGCAAGACCTATCCCTGTAGAGATTAAGCTTAAGTCAAACAATGGTTTTCAAGCTTAGTGGCTGCTAAGATAACTGAAAATTATATGACAATCTATTCTGAAAACATTACAAACCCCAAAGTAGAATATATATGGCATATATAATGTGTGTTTAGTACAGTATCAGCACCTATAGCATTGGCCTATGTCACTGAAGATGCAAGCTAACTGGGGAAATAGATCAATGCTGCTAATTAGTGCATCAAAAGGTATCATTTTCCATGTGATGATGAACTCAAAGACCAGTTTAAATGACCAGCCTCAGGATTAACAAGTTGATTCCCTCTAACATATATATACAAACATCAATCCTACTATCCATTTCCTGCTTCCTGCTTTCTCTGATGTCGTTTGGATAAAGAAGGATTCAGTGCAAAATGAGAGGCCTCAGACCTTGAGACCAGTGAGTTTGTTGTACCCCTTCACAGGTGAAGCCCATTTCCTTTGTGGTCAGGTTTTCATAGAGACTGGGGTAACATTTTATAATTCTCCATTTCTCAGTGTATGTTCTCAACTATCCAGTGAACTTGTGTGGGTCTGGACACCCAAATTTCCTGTTGAAATGTAGTTATCAGTTATGCAATACTCTGGAAAGCTTATCAGAGACACTGGTTGAAGATCAGAAACTGAGCACTGAGTGTGGTGCGAATCACTGCAAGGCTGTGCCTACTTATGCTTCTGTGATAACCTATAACCTCTGCTGGCCTCTGGACACAATGACAGCAGTGAAACTTTTTGAGAAATAGTTTCTCAGCTTCTCCTGTATGCTCTGTCTTGCTCCTGAACTGGGAGAGCTACTCATGAAAAGAGGCCCTTGAACTCCCAAAGATTCCTCAAAAACACCTCTGGCATCCTCCCAAAGGGTGATGTTTTTACACTCCTGTTGTTTCTCCAGTGCATATTCAGAGATTAAATCAGTCCTGAGAAGCAGCAAGGAGGTCCTGATGGCTGACTGATGCTTCCTAGGTGAGGTCAGGAATGCCATCCAACAGCAGCCAAGGATTTGTCACAAGGCAAGTGGACACTACCACAGTTCCAAAATCACTAAGTCTTGGTTAATGAAGCAAAATACAAAACTGCCTGATTTAAAAAATGACAATTATAACAGAGCCCTGTTTGCACCTAGTGACTGGGAATAACTCTTTAAAAATGAAAAGACATCTTTAACTAAAGATACAGGCATTATTACATTGACTAGACATGACACTGAACTGTATTTGTAATTATGTGGTTAAATTTTTAAATATTCAAACTGTTACAAGCACTACTATGAATTGTAACAGAACTGTTGAAGAGTGATGGGGTCTGGTGTTTGCCTTCAAGTAAACAATACCACAGAAATTTAAGTTAAAAACTACGTTGCTCTCGTTTATTTTATGTGCTCTAGGTTATGCTATCTATTCTCTTGGCTGGGAAAACTTGCCAGAGAGAAAGTGTATTTCACAGTGTATTTGAATACTGGCTTGAAGATGGAAAGCAAAGACATGGCTGAGTTACTTTTTTATATATATCTTGACAAACATGTCTTTACTCACCTGCATTTGTGTTTGATCCTTGTAGTAGTACTGTCAGGGTCTCCATAACCAATAAAGCCAGCTGCTTTTGGTCCTCAAATGAACTGTTTCTTGAATCCACTACAAAAAATTTCTGAAGTTGAAGTCATAGAAAATATCACTCTTTTCAAAGATGCTTCTTTATAATTTCCACCAATACTTTTATTTTCCTTGTTTCCCAAGAGAGCATGAAGCCCTACCATTTTCCAAAGCAAGTTGAGATTTAGTCAACACACGCATTTCTGGGAAAGCTTAATCATATGAATCATATGAAAAGCTGATTTTATAAAGACAAGAATTTAAACAGGAGTTTTAGAGCACTATGAGCTCCATTGTGAGTGCCTGACATTGTAGCTACTGTTTATTCAAGCCACAAAACTACACCAGCTGAAGATTAACTGCATCTGTTCTTGTTCAGTTTTCAGTACTTGAAAAGAGAAATTCCACACAAAATCCAGAAAACGACACTCATAATTACAGCAAACGTGCTGGCTGCTCAACAGGTGTAACAGACCAACACTGCAAGTAGCATACTACACACAGGGTAACACATCAGGAAAAACAGTGGAGTTTTGGTTATTTTAAATTACTCTAATAAAAAGTAAATCCCAACACAAGTACATGTGCACCCAGATAGCACCCTCATTAGATTAGTTTTATCCGTTAATTTACAGGAACATGATGTATTTTTCAATGGACTTGATGGGAACAACATTTTCTAACTAACCTACAGCCACCACTCACTAATGAAGCTTCATACAATTAAACAAGTGACACATCCTGCAGTTATGGTTAAAAATTAAGGGTCATTGATGCACACAAGCTTGATTGCAGTTTGAATGAAGAAAGTAAAAAAAAATCGAGCGTGCATGTATGCTCCTATGGCACATGGCAGAGACTGTTTTGCAGGCCCAGCAGCCGCGCAGCTTATCTTGAGATGCGCCATTTTAGAGATAACTGATCTTAATTTATTATTTTTAGTGATTCGAAAAATGTAGACCCAGCTTATAAAAAAGTCTCCTATTAAGAGCTCAGATATGCACTCTGCAGTACTGTTTCAAAGCTGGGGCTAAAATATGAAGGTACAAAGTACCTTTTTTTAGGAAGAACACTGATGCTATATATTGCTCCTTTACTTTTTTCAGGTTGAGTAACAAATATTGAACCACTACATACAAAAAACATTTTAAAAGGAAAATATGAGCTCCTTTTACTTTGCATTCATACAGCATCCTTCATTCAGTTAGCCTTGAGCTTTTCTCAGGAAACTGAGCGAAGCAATTCCAATAAGCTTTTAAGATGGCACAGCAGTCCTCAGCAGAATTCAGCCCTTGAGGTACATGTTCAGACTCTCTCTTTTCTCCTAAATGCTAGACTCCACTTTTTCCAGTCAAAAAAGACAAGTATTAGAAAAATGGAAAAGGACACAGTACCTTGATCATTTAGTGTCTGAGTGGGATCTTTCAAAAGGGCTGCATACTTATGAAGAAGATTTACCATCACCTCCAGAAGTCCCACTTCCCTGAAGACATCCTTAAAGATGTAGTCATGATGGGTGAACTTCAGGAGTGTCTTCATGGCAATGATGCTACATTGAAAAGAAGCGCTGGATTTTAAAAGGATGCTCACACTGATCAGTTCTTTACAGGGTATGTAATTCAAGCTGAAGACAACCAGTTCCAGCATCTCAAAGTACTTGGTCTGCACTTCTGGAAGTTTAGGAATTTTCTCTGCAAACTGAGACAATGTGTGCTGCGATTCCAAAATGAAGTAGTTGGCATTGTCCGCCATATAAATATTCGTGATGGCATCAAGAATGATTTGTGCTAGATAGCTGGTTTTTGCTCTCAAAAACGCATTCTGGAGGACAGAAAAGGCTTGAATGTTCCTCACACTATGACCTAAATCAGGAAATGAAGTGGGATGGGAGGAAAAAAGGAAAGAGAAAGTTCTTAATCATCATAAACAATGAATACATTTATTAATAATAATCCATGCATTTTAGTAAGTGGGAATAAAATAACAGTGTATGATGTCACTTTTAATAAAGAAAACACTAAACCTAACTTCAAAAAAGGCTCTGCACAACCACTTACACTGAAAATTCCACAACCTACTATTCTTTAAGATGGCATCTTCATCTTTGATAGTACGAGTTTATGTAAGCAGCTAAAGATGCTGACAAAGACCATTCCTTTAAAATAGTAATAAGTACACTGATTTAGTGTTAAAATGTATGCGGGATACAGTCCTAGAGACAAAACAAAGCCTGCCTATCATGCACCCAGGCCAAAGGAGAACTCATTATAGCAACAGTCATATGTTCTGTATTCCATAATGTAGAACACAATCCTTGTAGCTGGGACTAAAAAAACTTTGGCAGGGCCCAATACTATTAACAATTAAGGAATTAAAACATAGGGAAAGAGTTGTAAAGCATAAAGTAGCTCTAATATTAGCACATGTTTAGAGCTCAGTCACATTTCTTCTTGTAAGTACCTTCAAGTTGATTAAAATCTCATTCACTCAGCTAAAGAAAGCATCATTTATGAGTGCTCCCCAAAATTTTCTATGGGCAGATATTATTCTTATTATTCTTATTCTACTCAAAAAATGGCTTAAATACAACTTTTTATACTTCTGTAGGAACAGTATAAGACACAGTGGAGAGATCCCATGATACAGAAAACAACTAACAGCAAAATTAACAAAATTAACAATCAAGAGTGAGAATTTTAAAGACAGTCTAAACAAGAGAATGTAGGATGTTTAATAATAAAATCTTATTTAATTTTTTTCAAGTAAAGGTATATGCAAACTGTTAATCTGATTTGAAAACTCTTCCATAAACAAAAAAATCTTATTTATTATATATTCTCTATGGCACACTACTCTAGTATACAAGTTATAAACTAAATTGTCCATTTGAACAGCAAATTCAATTATCTTCATGCCTAGCCTCACCTTCCATGTCAGTATTTCTCCAGAAGGCAATAGAAAACTCCCTTGTAAATGAATATGGAACAATTTCACATTTGGAAGAATATTAGCTACATTATAAATCACACTGAGTTGTTCCTAAAAGGACTTCTTTACATGCTTTCTTTACTATGAAAAATGTTCAAATGAGGGGATTTGGAGCTTATTAAATGTGACAGGAACATAGTAGTGTCAGATACAACTATTTATATTCTAAGTTAGTATCAACAGTTGTTCCAGGCAATCAAGCAGATTACTAAATTAATTTTGATTATTAAGAGGACCCCTGAAGAAATCAAATTCTAACCAGCTCTTCAGAGTTCAAGAACTAAAAGGATTTAAATAGAAGTAACTGAGAAACGGAGTAAATTAAGAAAACACAGTCTTCATAAAAAGGCTATTTGCCAACATTGTGAAAAGCAGGTAAAAGGAACAGAAATGCCCTGACAAATACCACAAAGTTAAAAATTCTTCTGCAGATTGTAACAGACCATGGTTCTCTCATAATATTGCATCAGAAAAGCTGATTAACCTACAAAATACAATATTATTATCAAAACATGGAGAAATTAAACTCTGAGTGTTCACCTCCTTTCTGTTTTTAGTGCAAAAGAAAAACAATTCCTAAGAACAGTGAACTCTCCATACCAGAGAAAGGAAGTCACCATCCAAGGAACCTAGGATGTACATTCATTAGCCTATTAATCTATAAATGCAATCCTATAACAAACTTTTTTTGTGCAGTGGTATAGCCCATAAATTACAAAGAGTATATGTATAAAGAGTTCAACAAACTAGCTTCACATTCACTATTAAATTCCAAACTCCATAGCTACACACAAGAGTAACTGAATTTAAAGGATATGAAATGTAAGTTTATTTTTATACAACCCTTTCTCCCTCCTTATTTCCAAATCATAACTGACTATGGTTTCAAGCATACCACAGATTTTATCTTTCTGATCACACTGGTGATGAAATAACAGATTTCAGCTCACTAGCTACATTTGCCTGAGCTGACAAAAGCCAACAGAAAGCGCTGAGGTGGGGGAAGGATTACCACATCAGCCTTTCTTATAAATTTAGCAGCTTAAAAACACCGTAAATCAAATCAGTGCGTCTCTCTAATAAGATAATCTCTGCAAATCTCCATGTAGAAAACCGTCACCTTCACAATGAAGAGGCTGGACCTGTTCTCAAAGCCAAAAGCCCTCAGCTTTCTTCTTTGGGTACCAACCCCAAAATAAAATCTTTGAGACCAAAATAATCGAGTATTTGATCCACAATCTTAAATAAATAACCTAGACTTGGTTGCAAAGGATTTGTGCAATATACAGCTGCTCTGTTGCAGCATGTTTTTTGCTTACTATATTTGATTCAACTATTTTTTATATTGTAAAGTTGGAACACCACCCCCCCCCCGTTACGTTAGTAGTTTAGTCCCGGGTGTACCCTCCTATCCCAGCTGTCAATACATTATGGAAACTACCCTTTGTTCCAAAGAGTTCCCTGTTCATCCCCTGTTATTTAGTCCCTCATTGGTTTATGTAACCTTTTCCCTCCCACTGTAATCCTTTATTGGTTTATACTTTGTAAACACCTCCTTGTTCTCCGCCCCTAAGTTTCCCTCATAGGCTCATTCACCTCCTCCCCTTGCTCCTCCCCCACATATGAGCGGGTGTAGTCTGAGATCCGGGCTCTTGTACGAAAGCTTTCAAGGGAATAAACCTCTTTGGAAATCCCATGAGAGGCCTCTCTCTCATCCTTGCTCCTGCCCTCAGCGTTTGGGTGTTCGTAGAGCGTGGTTCTAAGCTAGCACTTGGGTCCAGACCTCTGCTCAAGG
>VWYI01018005.1:0-29829 GCA_013399455.1 Anthoscopus minutus
CATGCTGGGTTAAATCCTGTGCTGGTGATTCCAAAATAAATGGATTCCTGATTTTAACCAAACTTAATGGAGTTTAAGTTTAATGGAGACCCGCCTCATTGAATTCCCATGTCTGTCACTGGTAGCTGTAACCTCCCTGGACATGATCCTGCTGCAACAGGATGCCGCATCCCACTAGGTGTAAATTCTGCTTATAGTTTCTCTGGGTAGCAAGAAGTAGCATAGTTCTACCTCCCTTCAGATTTTGTCTTAATGAAGTCTTAGTTTGTACACAATTCACGATATGTGAAGACTTTCCACAGAACGTCATAATGCTCTTTTAACAGAAAATTTTCACACAGTATTATTCAAGTACAGACTAATGATAGAAACCTGTAGCTTTCTGTGTTTATGTGGTTGTTGATGTTCATATATAAATAAACATTCTTTCTCAGCTCATGCTTTATCTTGAGACTTGTGAGCAAGGGAGAAGCAAGGTATCCTACTCCATGGTTCCTCTCTCTGGGATTGTAGATATACTCTCATGGTTTTGCTAACTGGCAACATTTTTACTGATAAGTGGTAAATTTTCAGTTTCTCAGATGAAATTCTGCAGTTCTTGAGTAATGTCATTTCTAGATGAATTAAAAATCCAGTGGATTTAACAAAGAATTTAATCTCTGTGTGTCAAAAAGTATTTAAAGAGTATATAAAGTACTTCTTGCTAATACACAGGTTTTTTCAGATATTTGTGAAAACTGCAATATTTTTCTTGCTTTGTTGAGTGAAATAGTGCCTTCTGAAACAGCTAAAAAGACATGCATTTGGAAACTATTTACTATTTTGGAAAAGAATGTGAAAGATGGTAATTTGCTGCAGATCTTGTTCCTGCGGGACTTCTTGCTGAAAGGAAGGTTGTAATGTTCTAGAACTTTTAAATGTCTGTTTAGCCTTGAAGAAATATTCTGCTTCGTTTAGTTTGCTTTTTACATTCTTAGCTCTTTCTAACTTGCCATCCTATTGGTTCAAAGTTTCATTATTCTCACAGATTGACTAAGATTAGACTAAATGTACAGTTTCACATCAGTCTCATTATTTGCATAAATAGTTTTTCTGCCCCACAAGAGTAGAAGATCTTTGTTTAATAGTATGAATTCTAGCTCTAGATTCTTGGTAAAGAGGCAGTGGAAATGCTAGTGAAGACTTAATGCTTCTCCTTACGTATTTTGACAATATCCTTGACAAGCACAGCTTGTTTACTGAAAAGCCAGCAACTTGGAATTCTCTGTACCAAGTAAAAGATAGTATTCCTAACACAGACCTGGTATTAAAGATGCATTCAAACTTTACAAAAGAAACCAAATTATGAAAAAGTATTACTGTCGTCTTCCTTTTCTCCTTCTGTTTTACAAAGAGTGTTTTCCTTCTTCTTCCTAAAAATCTAGGCAGATTTTAGTACCTTTTGGATTCCAGACTTTATGTCTTTTATGTCCTAAAGTGATCTGCTTTAGAAGAAATAGGAATAGATCTTACATGAGAGGAGCTGCAAAGAAAACTCATTTGAAATACCAAGGTATTACATACAGTGTTTTCTCCTCCATCAGTTTCCATGCTAGAAGTGGTAGGTGGTTTGTTGTTGACACATGGCCATTTCTTCTTGAAGCACTCAAGCACTGTAGAAACAAAACCGTGTTTCCAGTTTTTTATTGAAGATTTCCTTCAAGGTCCTTCAGGAGTCTTTTGATCAATGTATTTGACAACTTGCCTGCAGCAAGTGTGCTGTTGTATCTTGTATTTGTGGATAGTTCAAGCTCCTTTTGGGCCTGAAAGGAACTAGAACTCCTAAAACTGTTTCCTACAATTCCTGTGTGCATTTGTGGGGGTTTTTTTCTGTCCAAATTCACCTTAATGCTGTATCTCCTTTGAGTACCTGTTTTCACTGCCCAGCTTCTTCCTACATTACCTCTGCTGTACTACTCTCTATATCCCTACACTGCAATCCTGGCCAAACACATTGATATTCCCAAGGCCCAATGCCTTGATACTACTCCTGTTTACTACTGATATGAGAAATACTGCAATGGTGTGGATTTAAGTTACAAATATGAATTAGGCAACTAGTAGCCTTAGCAAGATTTATTGTGTGCTACTAATCTTACTTAGTGAGATAGCTAAATTTTGGAACCTTTGGTGTTCGTGATACTTAAAAATTACTTATTTTGCTTTTAGATCCCCGTCTTCCCACCAGATATGGCTGTAATTAGTCAATTGATTCCAAGTGTTTTCCCGACTTTTTGAGGAAAAGTAGTTATACCATAAATGTTTTAGCAAACAATTATCTGCATGTCTTTTCCTTATCTCTGCCATCTTTTAGTAGATCCATGCTGTTAGGATTATCTGTGCAACAGAAAATGGGCAGGTGATTATGTGACAGTATTTAAAAGCTCGACTATATATTTTTTCTATAATTGATACATACATGCTAATTTACCTTTGTCGTGGTTTTTAGCTTACCTCTTCTGTTCAGAACACCACTCTTGTCACACTAAACAATACTGCCATTGTACCCTGTAACCCAGTAGTGTATCAGGGTGTCCTTCTAAGAGCAAGGAGAGGCTTATGGAGTTTGTTTTGGATTTTTTTTTTGTTTTGAGTTTTTTTTGTTATTGCTTTCAATTTTTGGATCTGCATATCTCTAAAATATCTTGGTTAGATGTGGGTCAGTTGGAAAAAAACCCAACTGAACATACACTGCTTCTGTTATTTGAAGCTGATAAAACTGCTGTGTCTCTCTCCCTGATTATTACTACTGCATTTTTAAAAGTTGCTGAATTGATCTTACTTCAACCCACAGGGTTTACCTTTTCTTACTGTTATGTTCTCCCCACTCAGCTGGGGGTGGGAGCAAGTGAGCTACTGCCTGGTACTTGCTGGCTGCGATTAAACAATAGTCCTTAGCTGGAGCTGGAATTGCTGTGGTCTGGTCAGTGGAATTTGAGTAGCTACAGTGCACATCACAGGGATGGAAGTGGCTGCACTGCCTGGCATTGGAGTTTGAGTGGCTATCATCCTTGTCACCCTTACAGTTCTGTCCAAAAGTTGGGTATAATTTTGATAGAATTTTGAGAACAAACACTTTTAAGAATCCAGTCATAAAGCTTATATAATTATTTGAACTTTTGACTTTGTATACTTTTTTAAAAGTAAATAATTTTATCTGGGATTATCAGCATTACTTGAAAAGAAAGTGGTTTATGCAGAAGTTAAATCATAATGGTTCCACAAAATTCCTGTTCTAGTCTCCAGCTGATTGCACGTACTGAATATAGTTCTAGGACTTATCATCCTTATGATTTTTTTTCATCATTTCATAACCACTGGCACATATAAATAAAATCTGGGTAACCCTTTGGAAATCAGTCAAATGTTGTTTTGAATAGAATGATTTGGGTAGATTTGTTCATATCTTAGAGCAGGCAGTACTATCTATACCTTACAGATTCTAGATTCACATGCCTTCCCAAGTCGCTTATCTAGTGGCACATATCAAATAAGTTCTTAATTTCATATAATCTGCTAGCTTTACAACACACAAATATTTAGTATGTGCAAGGAAGTCATTACTACATATTCTCACTCCTGTAGGTATTCTACTACATAGAGCAAAAGGCATCATCTCATACAATTCAGGGCACACCTCATTCTATGGATGTTATATTGGCTGATGAAAGTGTAAAATTAGAAACTAAATTTTTTTCTCTCAAAACCAAATGGACTAAGCGACACTTAAAAACTTGGTGATAATATCTTGTTATATAAAGCCTTCGTCAATATATAAATACATTCTTAGCTACAGCTTAACATCCCTTTTACAATGACCTTTTGATGCAGCAGCATTAACTAGCAGGACAATACAACATAGGAATGACTGAAAGAAAAAAAGCCAGTTAAAGGGAAGGCTTTCTGTTGCTGAATGGAGATATTTCATATCTAAATATCTAACAGATTTTCATTTCTTAATAGATTTAAAATTACTGACAACTCCGCACATCTTTTCTTCTCGGTGTTTCATGTTCAGATCCTGAAATGCTCCACAAAATAAATGCTCCCTTTCTTAAAACTGACATTGTTTTCTTTAGGAGGTGGCAGGATTTTCAGATTCAGTAGGGTGCCAGTTTAGTAATTTTGTTCAAAGTGCATGGTGAGAATAATCATTCTCCTAAAATGAAGCACAAGGATATGTAATAACTTTTTATGCATGATAAGCATCAAAAATATGAGCCTGCTGGTCTTTGCTTTTCATTTTTCTTTACCTTTGTCTTTCAGTCAGAGCCTCCTGCAGTCTGCACACAACATGATCAATAACTCAATAACTTTTTTCATGCAGTAATTATCTCTATGGGGTATTATCTGAACATTCTTTTTCTTTATTACCCAAAAGATGCAGGAGATATTTATATAACCAGCTGATCCCCTTTTGGGTGAAGCTGCTTCATGACAGCAGGAGAAAGTTTGTTTTAAATAGACTTTTTAACAAATGCTGAACACCTTACTAATCTGTACTTTTTGCCTAAGGGAAAGATTATTCTAAATATTATCTTGCACTTAATACTTGATGTTCAGTTAAGCACAGAGTAAATGGAATGGAAATGTCCTGTAAATTAACAGAGTTTTAAGCAATTATGCTGAGTGAGTGTCTTTTAAGAAAAGAAGCCTATTTAGAAGATAGGTGCAACAGTTCTGAAATTCCTAGATAATGACTAGATTGCTGATTTTTTTCAGAGTAAAAACTTATCCTAAAAGATAATGTTTCTATCTGGAATATATCCTAATTTCATTGGCTTCTGATTATCACAGATCGAGATCTTACAAGAGTCACGAATGATGATTCCGGACTGCCAGCGCAGACTAGAAGTTGCACATGCAGAGCTTACTCAGCTACTAGTGAGTATTGTATCACATCCCAGCTGATCAAGAAGTGCTGCCATTCCTAGATGTGCTTGGATAAACAACTGCAGCAAAAAAAACTGGATTAAAGAATTAGTTTCTGTAGGTCTGAAGACCAGAGTCCTATAAGATACTAGTATTTTGCTTTAGATAACTGTCTTTGCAGACTTAGTCTTCAGTCTATGGAGACTGTGTGTGTTAGAAACTATCTTTAGTGGAATGGACACTACATATACAAGACTGTAAAAATGGACTCAGAACTCCTATGCTGGTTCCATCATCAGAAGAATCAGTTCACCCCCTTCAGGTTTTATAGATAGTATAAATGTATATAATATGCTTGTAGGGAACTGAAATTGTCAAAATACTTTGGTTACTACTTTTATTATGCTATGGACTACTCAGAGAAGTCCTTGAGTATTGCTTAATGTTTCATTAGTGATGTGAGCAGTTCTGCCGTTTTTTAACTTTCAGATACCTTCAGGAATAAAGACTATGTTGTATGAACAGACTCACTGAACCTAAATTATGTTTGGAGATTATAATGCTTATTTTAAAAGCTGTCTTCTCATGAAAAATTCTACACATGGTGGTGCACAGCAAATGGTATTGTGAGACTAAAAATATACGCCCTGAATTATGTCCCAGATACAGTGATGGCTAAAATGCAAATACATTTTGAATAGAAAAGTCAAGGTGTCCTAATCTCAGGTAGTTTGTCTCTAGTGTTTGCCAAAAGTACTCAGTACCTGGCAGAATTTAGGGTCTTTTTGTCATTCAACAAGTTACTGAACAGTTAGTCAGTCTAAATTTCCTCGGTATGCAGAAATGGTGCTATTGATTCATAGCATGTAAACTTAAAACAAGGAATGGGGGTAGTTACTATTGTTGTTAAGAAGGTGGAATTCTTCATGTGTTGCTTTCTGTGCTTAGCTCACCTTCAATGCATTTATTAAAATTTACTGTATCCTATTATGTTTTTCAACTGTCAGTCTACTTAAGCATTTTCCTGAGAGTAGTCTTGGTCTAAAGTTTGTTCTTACTGGTCCTTTGGTTTTAAACATTTAACACCATCAGATAAAGGTATGTGTAGGTCAAATCCACTCACACATGACAGCTATTATCTGGGACCTTAAGCAGGACAAAAAAATTTACCTGTTGTACCTGGTTTTGCTTTGAGTAACATAGAACGTGTGATTTCAAAAATCATATATTCTCCATTTCACAAAATGGTTTGGGTTGGAATGAACCTTCAAAGATCATCTGTTCGAATTCCCTTGGCATGACCAGGATCTTCTTCAACTACATCAGGTTGCTTAGAGCCCCATCCAGCCTGATAATGAGTATTTATACAGATGTGGCACCTCCCACCTCTCTGGGTGACCTGTCCCAGTTCTTCACTACTCCCACTTTAAAAAAACATCTTATCTAGTCTGAATGTATTCTCTTTTAGTTTAAAACTGTCACTGCTTGTCCTGTCACAGCAGGCCGTGCTACAAAGTCTGTCCTTGTCTTTCTTGTAGGCCCCTATTAAGTACTGAAAGGCTGCTATGAGGGCTGCCCAGATACTTCTCCAAGCTGAACAAACCCAACTTTCAGCCTGTCCAAAAAAGGAGGTGCTGCTGTCCTCTGGTCATTTTTGGTGGCCTCCTCTGCACTCCCTCCAGCAGCTCCATGTCCTTCCTGTGCAGGGCCCCCAGAGCTGCACTGGAGAGCTGCTGCCCATGCTGTTCTGGATGCAGCCCAGGACACGTTTGGCTCTCTGGGCTGTCAGTGCCCATGGCTGGGTCATGTCCAGCCTCTCACCCACCAGCACCCCCAAGTCCCTCTGGCCAGGGCTGCTCAGGTCTGTCCATGCCCCAGCCTGTGTTGGTACCAGGGCTGCTCTGACCCAGGTGCAGCACCAGCTCTTGGTCTTGTTAAACCTCATGAGATTCCCATGGGTCCTCACCTAGAGCTTGCCCAGGTCCCTCTGGATGGCATCCCATCCCTCAGGTGTGTCAGCTGCACCACTCAGCTTGGTGTTTTCTGCACTTTCACGGGTCTTACGTTCTGTGTCATTACTGAAGATACTGAATAACACTGGTCACTGTACAGACCCCCAAAGGACGCCACTGGTTGCTGATTTCCATCCAAACATTGAGTCACTGACCAGTTCTCTGGCCAGTTCCTTACCCAGTGAAGAGTCCACCCAATCAAATTCACCTCTCCAATTTAGAGAGAAGGATGGCTGTGGGGGGACCATACAGTCTACAATGACAATTCCCTTTTTGCAGTCTTAAAGGACTTCATCTGACTGCCATGACTTTTCAAATGGAGAGGACTGTGTTAACTGCATCAGGCAATTCCCACTGGACTCTGGGAAGCATTGTATCAGGTCCAACAGACTTAAGTACATTCAGGTTCCTCAGGTTGTCATGAACTTCATCTTTACTTACAGCAGGAGGAACTTTGCCTCTCCCAGCCCCTATTTTGTAGTCCATCCACTTGAGAGGTATAGGAGGAAGCTGCCAGTAAGACAAAAATATTGTTGAGTACCTCAGTCTTCTCCTTATATTTTAGCAGTTTTTTCACCTTCTTAAATTTAATCCCACAACAGTTATTTTCAGAGTACTCAAAAATGTTCTTTTGATTACAGGAAAATGAAAAAGAATTGGAAGAAGCTGAAGAGTATAAAGAAGCACGTTCCATACTGGAATCAGTGAAGCTGGAAGCCTAGCTGTTCTCCAGTTCTCTCTTTATATGCATTAGCACGGGGTCCATTCCACAGTTTCATTTGATTATGGCTCTACTACTATTGTTGACTTGCTAAAGTTCCCTTTATGCAAACTGAGCTTTCTCTGACTGCAGGGTGCATCAAATAAAGAATGTTCTGAAACATTTGTGTGTTCCATATTCAGGCAAAATAGATATATTTGCAGTTGACCTTGATTTAAAAAAAGGAAAAATAAAGCCCATTTAAAATAAGTATAATAGTTAATATAGGGAACTTAAATCTGAACCATTCAGGCTAAAAAACAAAGTTTGGCTATGTGAGGGACCAGTAAATACTTTTTAGAATAAAACAGCATTATAGAATGGTTTGGGTTGGAAAGGTTCCATCTAGTTCCAAACTCCCTGACATGGGCTTTAGAAGCACCTTATATTTGAAATAATTTAAAGCCATTACAGCATAAAAATCTGTACTGAAAGAGAAGGTAGACCTAATAATCCTTCCTAGCCACCTACCTTTTTTTTATGGTGCAATTTTTCTGTAGTTGTTATCAAGTATGTATTCCTTGTTTATCTTTGAGTCCAAGACAAAAGCTGACTCCAGATCTTTCTCAAAGTGCATGGCACTGAGTCATAGAGCCCAATTCATGCAACTTCCATGGATCAAAATTATTCTACTTTTCAGGAAACAGAATTTAGCAGGTGACTAGTATATTGTGAGTTGCATCTGCTAGTAAGAGTTCTGGAATGAATGCTTTTCTTGAAAGCATCTTGGCCTGAGTGCTATTTTATTTTTTAACAAAATTCAAACCCCAGGACATGAAAGAGAGCTCGTGGGAGCTAATGGGTAAGGGAACAATATGCAGCCTGCTTGGAAGACCATTAAAACATTATGTACAAAAGTTATGGTTTTTTCATAGTAGCTTCTCTAAAGCAAATAGTACCATTGATAAACAAGAAAGCTTTTTACATTAGTTTTTCTAGTTTGAAAGTGTTCTGGCATGTTTCTTAAAGGCAACACAAAGCACAGTGTACCTTTTGTGTGGTGCTAAATTGAATACTCAATAAAATTCTTTGTTAATTTGCTTGAGTTTGAGTAAACTGCTGTTTCAGTACTTATCTGTGTACCTTAAGCACATTTAGAGTAATGTCTTCTCCATCACTCTTAAGCACCACTCTTGTAGATCAACACCAAAAGATTGCTGATTGAATCAGTCAGAATGATCTACTTTTGAAGTGACCCCAGACCAGTACCATTGTGTTCTAGGCATAGAACTGCCAAGAGGACACTGCCTGGGTCACAGCAAATATGAACTGTTATTGAGGAAAACATCTGTCTTTGGATTATCCTTTCACCCAGTTTCTTCTACGGACCATCACTGGGAGAGGCAGCTGGAGTGCACACAGCAAGATAATGTGTCTCAGCCGAGAATTGCAGCATGAGTCTGCCTGTAGCCATTGAGTAGAGTGTGGTAAATAAACGCTGAGCTGAAAAGGAAGCTCAGCTGCCAAGTCTGCTGGGTAAAGCAGGGTTTAAAATAGAAATTGCATTTCTTCAGAAGAAAGAGTACACACTTGTGGAAAACAAACCCATAGTAGAATGATGTGCAAGAAATGCATATGAATGACCTATAATGGCTGAAGGCAAGTGGGATTGTCATATGGCTTAAGCTGGCATTAAGAATGAAAGTCATAAGGTCTTTAACTACCACATAAGCTGCAGGAAAGGTTTCTTGGTGCAGTAGTTTCTAGGGTGAAGGGTTTCCTCATGCTTGCCTAAAAGGTCTCTGTCCAAGCCATCTCCTAGCTCCCTACTACTGCATCATGAACCAAGATGACACTGTGCTCTACCACCAAGTTCTCTAAAAATAAGCATGCTAGATAATACAAGGAAGTAGCCAGCCTCCATGATGAAAATGAAGTTCTGTTCACCCTGAAAATGCTTTGTCTCCAGATGCCTCTGGAACTGTCTTAATTTCTGAAGGGTCAGCAGCATGTTTTGAGACTGCCGACATCCTTTAGGAGAAGAGCTAACTGTACAAGTATTTTGGGTTAAATCTACAAAAAGCCTGAACTACAAAGAGCTGTTCTATTTCCCCTAACAACATCCTGTTTTGGCAGCCCACCTTCCCAATACTGGTGAAACCTTTCAATGGAGCTGCAGTCAATCTGCATTCTAACACTTGGGGTATGAGGACTGGGGAAGAGACGTTAGGTCCTTGGTCTAACTTAAGAGGTTCAGATTATGGAAGATGCTCATTAGCTGAACCATACTTACTCCTAATAGACTGGGGTCCTCACAATTGCCACATTAGTATGACAGGTGGCTGCACAGCTTCTTAAGACTGGGCAATCACTAAGAATTTACTACTAAAATTGGGTGGCCTGATTATCCCAAAAGGTACACTTCTCTTTACTAGATCTGTGTGATTAATTAAGTAGAATAGGAAGTGCATGCATTTAGTATGTGGGTGATACAAGGGTGTTGAGTATCTTCAAGGACAGTATCAGAAATCAAAAGGTTTCTGACAAACAAGAAAATTTAAAATAATTCTTTTCGTAAGGACATGTTTAAATAAGAAAATAAAGCAAACTTATACATAGCAGCAGCAATTTTCTACTGCGGCAACACAGGAAAAAGTAAGTGCTAGACACCATTTCTGAGACATAGAAGAACGTTAGTGAATTACATGCAAAACACTGGCTTAGCTTATAAGACATGGGCAACAGCCCTTACACTCCCCTTATTAGGAAGGCTTTACCTAGAAGCTGCAACTAAAAGGGATGAACAAATAAAAATTCAGAGGAAAACAGTACTACTAAAAAGACTGAAAAATGGTCTGTACAAAAGAAGGAACAAATCCAGACATTTTAGCCTGAAAAATGGGGTAGCTGTGGTAAGCGTCATCAAGCATATACACAATTACAGAAGAAAATAATGAAATTTCCTTGGCAGACAGAGTAAGATGCAATGAGCTTGAGTTACAGTGAGGGGGAAAAAATATTGGACAGGTTCCTTCCTGAGGAAACAACTCCTTCCTGAGGAAACAACTAAGAAAAATGAAGCTCTAGAACAGACTGCCCATGGAGGCTGATTGAGCTGCCTTCCTAGAAGTCTTCTCTTGACTAGGCAGATCAGTCACTTAAAACACAGACTGCTGATCCTGCCTCATATTTACACATTAGGGAAAAGCATCAAAAGGTAGATAAGCATTCATGTTTCCCCAATAGCACTTGCCCCTCATTCAAAATACAAAATGTTTGTGACACAGCTGCAATTAACAACTTTGAATNCTACCTGACTTTTCAGATGTTGCACTGCACATTACAGCACAGGGGACTCAAGGTGAAAATGGTCTTCCTTAATGAAAGGACTAGATGAACTAATTTTTTCTGACTTTCCACTTCCTATTCACATTTCTGAATATTCATCAAACACAAACAATATTAAAAATACCACAGTTTCCCACTTGTCATTTTATGTGTTAATCTGTGCACAAATGAGTTCATTCAGGGCAAAGAGAGGAAGCCAAAAATTCAAAGGGTAGCTGAAATCAGAAGGATGAAACTTGCAAGAAGTGAACTGTGGGGCCCAATGGAAACAACTGCAAGGGAAGTAGCAAATTTAATTCAAAGTCACCATTCATACAGATTCAGAGAAAGACTACAGGCTATGGGAAGAGAGAAGAAAATGTGTTGTCTATGGCCTAACCTCTTTAACCAACCCTTCTTTGATGTGATCTCTCAGGGAACCCACTTCTAAGGACACTGAACAGAAAATACAAAGGAAAACCACTTATGGGTTCTCTTCCATGTGCAATCTTGGCTATGCTCTGTTACCACATGTAACAGAGGCTCACGATAAATCCAAATTATGGGCTTATGACTCCAAAAGGGATTGTGTAATTGCCACCTTCTCCACTTTTCTGAATATAAATTCAACCACACTGAAAAAATCAGCTGTGCAGACTGCTTGCTAGCACATCTCAGCAGCCAGCATTTCAGGGCAAACATCACCACTCTGGAACCACTCAACATTAATATTACCTTTAACAGAAAAGAAAAACTTCTACAACAGTTTTGTTTTCTTACTGTTCTGAAGTTACTGTGGATGTTACATTAGATGAAAGGAAACTCAGTAACCCACAGAAACAGCCTCAGTTAATAAGGTTAACAGAGACTGAATAGGTTGAAATTGGAAAAATAAGCACATTATTTATGTATCAATTCCTACT
Source organism: Anthoscopus minutus (assembly GCA_013399455.1). Classification (NCBI taxonomy): domain Eukaryota; kingdom Metazoa; phylum Chordata; class Aves; order Passeriformes; family Paridae; genus Anthoscopus; species Anthoscopus minutus. Next base: position 11,874 of record VWYI01018005.1, read on the forward strand.
TGCTCTCCATTTCAACAAAAGGAAATAAAATTTTCTCATCTTTCCTAACAATCCAGAGGCCTCCTTCTGCCCCTGCATAATTAGCAGTAAATTTCACCACAGCTCTCCATAAGCAATCAAAAAGGCTATCTAATTAAAAAAGTAATTAGTTTACACAGATAGATATGAGTGGGTAGATGAGATGATGAAAATAAAATTAAATTCCTCTGGATGCTTTTAGTGACTCAGCTTTCTGCTCTTTTACAGCTTCTACACATTTCCAAAGGAGCAGGTTAAAGATGAGTAAAAAAATACTTCATTTGTAAACAGAGTATCTTTCAAAACCAATTGATCAAGACTTGGTTTGTCTGCTGTTTTCAACACAGAAGACAAATTTCATATTTTATGAAGTATAAAAATCAGTGCTTCCACAAAAGGACTAATGAGTTATGTTTCATTTTCTCAAGTCACTTCCACAATACCTAGCACCAAACAGAGCCAGTGCTGAACCTTTAAAAGGAAAGTCTGAGCACTAACACCCAGAACCAGTACAGGACTTAACAAGAATCCAGAACAGCCCCTGATACTAGACCTGACCAACAGGTCTTTTCCCCCATCAACCTGCCACCGGCAGAAGTCAGAGAAAACAAGTTAAACAAGACTACCGTTTTCTTGAGGGTAAATATACACCCTTCACACTCAGGCCATTTTCCCCAATGAAAGAAACTCCATTGTATTCTGTGCTGGTAGCAGGAGTTGTATTCCCATACTTGAGCTAGGGGACGTGTGGGGAATACAAAACCAGTAACCAAAACTCAAGGGAAGACAAGTATAACAACAAATAACAGCAATCCTTGATGAGAAGTAGGAAGCTTTGTCAGAGAAACCAGTGAGTTAAGAACCTTCCTTCCTCAGAGGCTTTATCAAGGCCAGTGCCTACTGATGGACCTCACCTCCATGAATGCATCAAATACCATGTGTCACAGTCAAACAAAATTGCAGTAAGAACTCTAACTAGCACAAGGGAGGATTTTCCCCTTTTTAAGTGTGGGGAAAAAAATGCAATGAACTAAACATTTTTTGTTAAGCAAATTAAAGAGCTGTAAACTTAAGTTGCTTTTTTTTTAATTAAGAAGGTTATAACTGAAACTAAAGTTTTTAACAGTGATATAAAAAATATACAGTTACTGTACATTCAACTTTTGAAACAATTTGACTTTTAATGTGCCAGTAATAAACTCTCATTTTGTTTGCATTTACTATTTTTGGAGCACTATCCACCGTTTCAAGGAATATTGAGTCAACTGGCAGTTTCTGGCTACTATGGACTCATGAGAACCCTCTCAGAAGATATCTGAAATTCCATATATGTCCTCAGACACAGTAGATGGAGCCAGTGGGGAGGTGAGAAAATATTTTGAAGTGATGAAAATGAAGTAATTTTCACACCAAAGTTAACAAATGTCAGATTACTTGGTCAAATCAATTTTAAAGTGAAATTTTCAACATTACCTATACACTGTTCACCAGCCTACACAAAGTGAGCTTGTCCACTTCTGAATATCACTGAACTTCTAGAAAGACAGACCTAAAAAGCCATCACATTATGCCTTCATTGTGCCAGGGCAAAAGGGCAGAACTCATGTCCTCAATACTAGCCCCTTCAACAGAGAATAGAAATGAGCTGACATGGAAACTACTTTCATTAAATTTACTATTAAAAAAAGGAGTGCTGCCAGAGCAACGTCACATCACAGAAATAAGGAATCAGGGTAAGAATGGTGAAATTTTTGCAAGAATTAACATTCTATGGATAAACAGAAGAATCCAGTTCCTTCTGCACCAAATACAGCACTTTTCAGGAAGGCTCCAATTAACTTTTAATAAAAAACTCAACTGGAACTAGACTGGTACTCTATTCAGACATCTAAATACCAAACTTTATTCAAAAATTGCAACATCACCAGCTGCCTATGATTAAAAGCACTTCATAGCTGGCTAAATGTCAAAGAGATATGCTACTCTTCAAATAAAGTTCCTTCAGAAAGACAATTCACTTCCCAGTTTACATCTCCTCCATGAAGCTCAAATAGGGAAATGTAGAAAACACTCTGCAGGTCTTCAGGCAAAAGGAAAACCCACACTAGATGCTTGGCTAGGCAGACGGACAAACTTTACCTTGTCTTAGATTACTAGGCAGAGCAGTAGACCACTACTATCAGGACAGGTTACCAATAGCATCTCAGTTTCATTTTGTTGTTATTCAGAAAATTAGTCTCTCCAACACTTACTTCAATTTTCCACACAAAAAAACCCTCCAAAACACCCCCACAAAAACCTATGTTTTGAGTTTGTTCTCCCAGTGGTGATGTCATGATTATTTCATTTTAATATTTCTGTCCTCTGGTATAAGTGAACAAACTACACTGAACTGAAGAAGCAAAAAGTAATCTATGTTTATACACAAGCTTCAGAACATTTTCACAGTTTTAAGCATATGAGTTAATCATCTCAGGATATGCAATATAATGCAGATAGTTAATACCGTAAACCAAGCAGAAGGAATTACTCCCTTACAAAAGAAAAACCACACATTCTAAGATTAAGACATGAAAGATACTTGACATTTCCAGCTATTTTTTTAAAGTCTTCCACACTAGAACCCAGGTTGTCAATGGTGGTAAATCTCATTATGTGCCAAGGTGGAAATGAGAGGGCAGGATGAAGAGGAATGAGGTGTCTACTGCCTGGAAGTTAGGCTAACTCTGGATAAAAAAGACTTGGATTACAGGATGAAGATTAATCCAAATGCATACCTCAAGCCAAAGAGAGAATCATCCTGCCTTCTGAAACTCGAAGCTGTTCGAAACCACATACACTGTGCTAAAAATGGAACCATGGCAAGATCACAAGGGATAACGTGCTTTGCAGTCCAGGATAAAAACTTTATAAAGATGTCACAAGACAAAATATTCAACCTTTCAGCTTACTTTAGAGCTACAACTAGGTAAGAGAATTTAACCAATGCTTACATGGAAACTGGCCTCCCTTGAGCTCTTATTTTCACTAGGAATCTCAATAAGCAATCTAAGGAGCCCACTACTGTTTTCAAACATTGAATTCAAAAAGGAACACCTTCATCGTGACTGTATCAGGCTATTTTAACTCTGCCTCTAATTTTCTCCCTGCAGAGCAAAAAGCAGGCACACTCTGAGGACAGCACTGCAGAGCACTGACAGCTGGGCACCATCTAAAGTAAGGAAGGCCATTTGCAAAGAGGTTTCCTCCCCCAGCATGGCACCATCCCTTACAACAGACTCTCTTCTGCACCCCCTCACTGCTTCATTAGCTGTAAATTATGTGGCTTAAGAAGGAAACAGAACTTTTTTAACATTCAGAGAGATCAGCATTGCACAAGGAAACTAGATTTGCTGATTACCAACAACCAAGCCCCACACAAGATTCTGGTCTCTTCCCAGTTTGGACACCCCAACACACAACTCTCTAGTTCCTCCTCCTCAAAAAGTGGAAATGACTAATACCACCTTTGCCTCCAATGCTAAAAAAGAAAACCCTACACTTCCACGGGAAAACCACTCTCACATTGCCCATCTGAGCATGAAAAGAGCAGTAATTATGATGGGAGTTCCTGGACTCACTGAAAAAGGTCACTTTCAGCCCAGTCTTACAAGATGGCACTACTGCCATCATGTTCTGCATTTTCTGTATCTATCATATCAAACTCTTTCATGCCATGATTCTTAGGTGCACATTCATAGACGTTTACCTATCCAAGTAATAACTATTATCCTAGGCTGAAAACAATTCATCTAGAGCAGAGTTCATTAATGCCAGGTGAGGATAAACCTAGTCAGACACTCACCATGCTTGTGGCATGTTGTTGCTCCACTGCGCTGACTGGAAGCCTCTATTACTCAAGGACCATCCTGCCCATGCTTGTTATGAATGAGGCACCTGCAGTTAGGCCAGCTGCAATCACATGACCATGGGCACAAGAGCCTTCTCTCTCAGTCAGGGTCAGGCAGATGTTTCAAGGCTCTAATAATTTCATGTCTGATCACTATTCTACAGATAAATAAAATACCTTTTCTGTACCATACTGCAGTTCTCCAAACACACTTCTCTCCCAACACACAAAGTATCATCTGCCCATTTCAAAATGTGCTACTTTATTCTCAACTGGAGCGTAAAGAAAAACTGGTTTTCCATTCTGAAGCTTCCCCAGCAACAGAAGATACAAAAATTCTGAGTGCTGGCTCTCAGCTTACCTTGTGGCACTCTCCTTACAGTAAGCATCTACTGTAGGTAGCCTTTATTTTTGGTTGAAAAGAGACAGCTAGCTTTAAGTGTAAGGAAACCCACAAGACTTAGGCTGAGGTTTGTAGAAGTCCTTGCTACAGCTGAAGTATTAGAAAACTGTACCACATTCATGACAACTTCAGGAGACAGATATGCTTCTTTGTTCAGAATGTAATTTCAAACACTGTGAGTCATGACTGAACTATCAACCACTGGTGAGGAGGAAAGAGACCTGAAGGCAAAAGAGCTTTTGTCAGTGCAGAAAAAAAAAATACAGACTAAACAAATAATGGTAGAAAATGGTAGAAGTGTTCTGAAAATGAAACCCAAAAACTCTTTTAACACACTTTTTAAAAAGAGTGTTTCTTGAGAAAACATTGATCTTTTTCCAACTAGCTTTTTCCTTAACATTATCTGCAATTTCTCCCAACAGAACCAAGCATTCAAAACTGAAATATGTTTTATCCTAGAGGAAAAAACCCAGACAAACAACAACCTAAAGAAAGAGCTGTCCCTTAGAACGAACGTGGTTATGGTCCTAAACACAAGTACTGCCAACAGGACATCCAGTAAAAAGTCTGGCTGGTGCTGGCACAACTCCGTTGTTGTATGCAATATTAAAATGGGCGACAACTGTCATTGGGATGCGTCTGTATGTATACCTATCTACATATCTACCTATAAAATCTTGTAAAAACCATCTTACGACTACAAATACTGCTACAGTGAAAACACAGAGGTAGCCAGTAAAAAAAAAAACACAAAAAACAACCAAGGCAAAAATTACAAAACCCAAAAACCCAAACAAACCACCCCTTCATGGCAGAAGAGTAGGACTAGTTTTCAACACAGGGGCCATCAGTGCTCCTGCAGCTCTCCTCTCCCCTGCTGTGCAGCACAGCCTCCTCGCAGTTTTGGTTAATGTCACGCGGACTTTGCTCCTCATCAAGAAACTTGACCTTTATATCTATTGCAGGCATCGGGCTGAAGAGTGAAATGTTTTCAGTGATAATGAGAACAAAATGTAGGTTCCATCTCTCCTTTAAGTTACTGAGCGCATAAGCAGAGAATGACAAATAGCCTCGCCTTCATTTTAGTATTTCATATGCAAGCAGTTTTTCTTGATTAGACGGCAAAACACCACGACGTGCCCCATTTTACACGATTAAAAACCGAACACAAAGCTGCGGGAGTGAGGCGGGGAAGACGGCAAAACAATGCGTTCCCTTCCGCCACACGGCAGAGGCATCACAGCATTTTAACGGGGAGCAGTGCGTACCCCCGGTCCCTCCCGGGGAGGCCGGCGCTCCACCCCCGCCCCTCACAGAGCCCGGGATGCGCCCGGCCCGGCCCGGCCCGGCCCGGCCTCTCCCCCGCAGCCATACCCCAACACTGCCCGCGCTGCGCATGCGCAGCAGGCGGCCGCCGGCACCCCCATCTTGGCGGCTTCGCGCCTGCGGCGGCCCGGTGCTCTCTGATGGGCTAACCGGGATCCATTGCCCTAATTGTCCGTATCGGGAATAATTCACGTTCTGCGACTCCGCCGTTCGGCCCTGCGCTGCCGCTCGGGGCGCGGGCTGTTCAGTCGGCTTGGGACCTCGCAGTTTTCGCCCTGTGCCCCCCGCTTGGCCGCCGGGCACAGCTCTCCCGGCCATGCCCCGCGAAGGAGCGGCGATGGTCGGGGCTGGCAGCCGCCGGGAGCACCGGGTGGGCCCGCAGCAGGCGGCAGCCGCCGGCGTTACTCCTGCTCCTCTCCTTAAAATGGCCGCGCTGTCGGCTCTTCAAATTAGCTGTACCCGAAACGCGCATCTCCAGGCGCTGCCAGCGGGCGGGCAGAGCGCAGTGGCTACGAACGCCCGTCCTCCGGCGTCCGCGGGGGCGGCGGGGAGCCCAAGAGCGGGCTGGGGACGGCTGAGACAGAGAGGACAGCGCCCGGAGATCCCTGGGCCCGGCCGGGAGCGGGAACCCCAGTCCAAGCCCGGCGCTGGGTGTTCTTAGCAGTTTAGATATTTTGTGTAACTCCCAATATTCACCCAAGCCTCATTACCACCTCCTAATGAGACCCCTTTACTCCGTGACGTGCAACCGCTCCATCTCATTAAGGAAATCGCTCTTCAATGCTGATTATTTTATTTGCAGCCATAATTATATTTCTTTCGGCTAAATCACGGTTTAATCGAGCCCACATGGAGGGCAGCAGCACTAATTACAGCGGGAGATGCGGTGGCGGCGGCGGCTCGCCCGCCCGGCCGGCGGAGGAGGNATTACTTCTAATTCCCCGACTGTCACCAAATCACCTGCACGAAACAAGAATCTAATTTGTTAAGCTGGCATTTCTGCAGATGGAAGATCGATTTTCTCTTTAGATTTCTCTAATTGAGTGAATATAGACGCCCCGAATTAGCCGCGCTCGGGCAAGAGGGGAAAGGAAAGGGAGAGGGAGGGAAAGAAAAAAGTCAACAAAAATCATCCTTGTAAAATAAGCCATATTACCTCTAGGATTGCCCCCCAAATAATAAAGGAAGGTGGATCGAAAGGTCCCAGATTGAGTGACAGTCATATTTCTGGAACTAACTGGTTTTTAAAAGAAAAGGTTAGGACGGCTGGAGAATGCTAAGTAAAGGCGCGAGGGAGAGATGGCTGAGCTCTGAAATTGCTTACAGAATTACATTTGTTTTTCTTGTGATTTTATTAAAAGTCACTCCTCATCTCCAGAATGCGTGAAAATATCTACTTTCCACTCAGATACACCACATTAACTTGTTGGAGGCGAATTTGTTTGTTTGTCTATTTTATTTATTTGCCAGATAAGATTGATGCAGTCTTATTAACGCTATATCTAGTTAGAGGAAGAGATAAGGATGAGATGTTTTCTTTTTATTCCAATTACTAGACTTGTCACCTAACTGAATAACTGATATATGATTATTTATCTTGAGTAAATAGAAATCAGAAAAGCAGCCAACTTAACACATACAAACAAAATATGTATGTTCCTTATTACTATATACCACCTATGCAATTGAAGGGATTAAGACTATGGCCTTAAAAGGGGAGAAAGTTAAATACTCCATCCACGTTAGCCTCTGGCATATATTTTGTCATTGCTACACCTGGCGGATGGGGATTTTAAAAATACAGATATGTGTTAAATAAATTCCTCAAGGTTCAGTAGTAAAAGTCTTCCCGGAAGTGTGCTGTTTGCCTAAACAGAGATGTATCTGAAAAATTATTTATACCAGCGTTCCCTTTGCCTTTCGGGGCAACCCCAATAATTCCTGTCCGACTGCAAAAGCTACAGCCCAGTGCGTTACGCTTGGGCTCCGTATTTTTAAGTTTATGAACTTAATATTATGTCAAAAACCTATATATACATAATACATGCATGCGTACGAAGCTGGATGGAGAGGGGGGAGGTGACTTTTTTATGTAAAGAGTTTGCATCTGGTCGGGTGAGAGCGGGCAGGGGTGTCAGGCATTCCTTTATATTAAAATAGCTTTTTCCCCATGAAAGACTGGTTGTCATCGCTCTGATTAAAATTAATTGATAGAAGGCATCCTTTCAATCTAAAGTAACCGCTTCACTGTCGAGAGATTGCCCGCAGCCTGCCCGGGAGGAGACAGTCGCAGGCGCTGCCTTTGGCTCTGCCGTAGCCGGATGCAGATATTTACAAGAATAAGAAAACGGGAAAATGCTGTTCTTAGCAGTTTGAGGAGAGGTGTCAGGTGGCCCGAGCTCTCGCCACCGACCTTAGGGAGGCTGTTTTCGGGACACCTGACGGCTTCGTTTCTGATCGGCTGCGAGCGTTCTTGCCTCGGATGCCTTTAAACTTCATAAAGTTGCCTTCAAAGAAGTGTATTTACAGCGGCGACAAAATGCTACATGCAGCTTAATGTCGTAAAGCGGCGATGATCGTCACGTTTACCTCTGACTAGAATGTATAAATTGGGATCTGTAGCTGCTGGCAGCCTTGTTCTTCGCTTCCAAAGAAGTCATATTTTCGAGAGGGTTGATTGAAATGAAAACACGTGTTTATGCTTTTCCATTTCTTAACTCCAAATTACCCCTAACGAAAGGATATAGTTTGATTTGTCATTTGTGTTTAGGGTATGTCGATGTGGAAAAGTAACCAAATAACACACAAAAGCATAGGTGTAATTTACAATGGATTAAAATTGATTCTTTTCATCAGGCAAGAAAATAGGGAAATGTGAGGTCGTTAATTATTGAGGGAGGCGCTTTCATTAAAGCGAACAATGTTACAATGCAGCACTGAACAGCGGGAATGTGAATAATAATGTGTAAATATCCGATATTTCAGCACTACTGTCTGGAAATAAAAAGAAAAAAATATTTGTTTTAAAAAAAAAAAAAAAAGGCCGCACGAACAAGCCAGCAACCAAAAGCTGCATTTAGTAAACGCTGTGAGCGTTGCTTCATGTAAAAAGCAATTACGGTGCTCTGCATACAGCAGCCAGCTGGATGGATGTTCAAGAAATACATAAATAAAATATCAAATTACAAATCTTATCAGCCATTTATGCCAAGCCGCCCTGCTGACTTTAGCAGTTTAACCTTACTTAACTGTGTTTCTTGGTCCAAATATAATTATACTGATAAAAGAAGGTTCTGTTTCTAAATCAGAGCAGAATTGGTTAAATACACTTGTTTATATTACGGCCTCATTCCGTCAGGGCTTGAGTTTAGCGGGGAGAGGAGAGGGGGAGCTCTGGGGGTTGGAAAGTTCTCTACCCTTTCTTACCAGGGTCACAGCGCTGGAGAATTAGGGTTATATTACTCCCGAACGCGGCACGCCCCGCTCCCGCGGCCCTCGTTCGTGTGGATCGGCCGGCGTGGGCGGGGGCGTCGTTCAGGGGAGGGCAGAGCCGGCCCCGGCCGGGACCCCGGGATCGGGCCCGCCGGGCGCCGCCGGGCAGGGCAGGGAAAGGAAGAGATGGGATGGAAAAGGAAAGAAAGGCAAAGGAAGGTGCGGGGGGAGATGATCTCCCAGTGCCTGGCCTCTTGGCAGGCGCTTCTGTACGAAATTCAATCTCTATTTTTTATGAGAAATAAACTGTCTAAATAAATTTTATTAGGGGCAACCAATATATTTTCTGGTACTGCCCTTTGTTCCAGTTCTACGTGTGTGTAACAATCTAAAACCTATTTATTGAGGAAAAATCACTGGATCCGTCATAGAAAATCCTTTTACTTTGCTCTGAAGTGATTTCTGAAGACACTCGTGTCACTCTGAAGATTTTTGGCCATTGTGCTAAAGCCTTTCCTTGTTAAGAACTTCAGTTCCTATGATCATGTGGGGAATACCGTAAATTGTAACAGGGAATGGAGTTGACTGGCAGTTTTCTGGCTACACTGGGAAAATGGAAAGATGACGGGGAATAAAATCCTTGTAAATACATCTCCGACGCTGCCCAGGTGAATTCGGGCACTTGACAAAACAGGAGTGCGCGAAAGCGGAATGTGATTAGGGTATTTTACATGTGCCCCATTGTAATTTTCTTTCTGACACCTGCAAGTGTCAGCCCAGTCCGCTCTTTTCTCTCCCACAGACTTCCTCCTCTGATTTCCCCCCTTCCCTTAAGACGATTGCCATCTGAAGTCTTGGAAGAAATGATTTAGTTTGTTTATACTGCTATAAAAATCAAGAGCAATAGAAAAGTCATAAAATGAAGCGAGCTATCAATCACACCACAACATTGTTATTCAGCAGTTACTAACAGAGATTGATAATCCTTTGATTTCATCCCATTGTTATTACTCTGATGTGTCTGCACATTAACTATTACACATTTATTTATCGACCTGAAACATACAACAACACGGAATAGATGCACGCGCACGCCTTGCCACCCTGCCCACGGCGCGCTCGGCAGAAGCCGACTGCAGGCACCTCGAGCGCCCGCACACTTGTGCCAGTACATACAGCCAAAACTGAACCCCAGACGCCCCTGCTAGCCCCTGACCACTCGCCTCACCCCGGCCCGGGCAGGGACAGACTCCCGTGGCCGCGAAAGGCTGCGCGCCGCCCCGTGCCGCCGGCCCGTCTCCCCAGCGACTCCGCCGGCTCCGCTCCGCGGGTCCCGATGCCCGGCAGCGGGCCGGGGTCTCCTCCCGGCAATTTCCTCCGCCGGATCTTCCCCTCCTACCCTACAGCTGCGCACAGAGAATAATTTTCAAAGGAAAAAAGCACAGCAAATGTACTATCTCCGCAGTCACCCATCCAGCTGGGGAAAAAAAATAATCCTGAAACTCCCACCCCACCTCCATCTCCTTTCTTTTTCTCTCTGTCTCCGTCTAAATTGTGGCCCGGCTCTGGGTCTCTCTGCTCTGAGCGGCCGTTCCTGAGCACCCAGGTTCTTCGCAACAGCCCGACGTCTCGAAAGCTGAATTGAATCAATGTAGCCTGAACTGGGAGGAGGGAAAAAAAAAAAAGGCAGCAAAACTGCCCTAGAGATCGGTCGGCCGGTTCCTTTGTCTCCTTCAGTCTCTGCCGAAACCCATGCACATCTGAGCTGCAAACAAAACCACTCTTGCATCTGTTCGCATGCAGTATTTACAATGTTCCGTGTAAGTCAATTGGATGGCGGAAAAAAAAAGCCATTGGCTCCGTATTATTTAACATAGACTTCACTGGTCTCGCTTTTTGGTGGAAGCTTTATTTGCACTAAATGAATAATCTTAATTGCATCACTTTTGAATTAAAAATCAATGTTAATCAAGTTGGAAGTAGTAAATATCAGTTTTCATTGTGCCCGGGTAGAGGGTATTTTTCTTGTTTTGCAAATAAAAATACAAGTCAAATAACTTTAAAAGGGCATTATGTTCTGCTACAAATACAATTGAAACGGATTGTTTAGGAGCGGATCAGAAATGGTACAGAATTTTGCACTTAATTTCCTCAGTTATCATTTACAATAAGAACCTCTTGGCTTGACAGCCAAGTCTAAACAGTAGTAAATTAGTACAAATTTATACTGATTTTACTCTAATAATCGTAATAAAAGCTTATAGATTTGGCACTAATTACATAAATGCCTAATGATCTTGAAAATTACTCTGGTTAGAAATATATTACTAATCTAAACTTTGTTGTTGGCTGGCTTTGAAAAATCAGAACATTAGAAATGGTTCGCTTCACTTCTGCAAAGCACTTTAAATTGTTAAAGTAGTTTAACATATTCAAGAGGAAAATAAAAAGCATTTAACTTTATTTACTGCTTTAAGTAGAGTTTGTAGGCTAGCTGAACTTGGAAACTTTACCCGAGAAATAGGGCTTACGGGCGTTTCAATCCCGGGCAGGGAGGCAGAGCTCCCCGGCGGCCGGGACGAATGCTGCTGGGCCCCCTTCGCCCTCGTTGCGCTGTCTCGGCACCGAGCGGGGCCGGGCAGACGAGGTGGGCAGCCCTGGGGGCCAGGCCAACCTGTACAGCATGGCCCGCTGCCGGAACTCGGGCAAGTTTTCCTCGACGCCCAGCAGCCGTCGGGGCTTGTGTGGGTGAGAGCCCGGCCGCAGTTTCCTCTGCCGCTCCCGCTCCCGGTTCCCCGCGGCCTCAGGCCAGCGAGGCCAGCATTGCCCGACCCCGCACGGCCTGTCTCCCCCGTTCGGAGGCCTCTGTGGGCTCTGAGCTTGCGAGACCCTCTGGAGACTGATCGGGTCGGGTGAGAGGATGCGCTCCGAGGAGACATTAAAAACAATAAAAGCCGATAAATCAGGGGCGACCCGGAGGGGACGGGTGTGGCAAATGTGCGTTTGGAAGAGAAGGAGCGAAGGAGAAGGCGGGCGGCCGAGGCGAGCGGAGCAGGGTAAGGGAGCGCGGGCGCGGCGCGGGCCGGGCCGGGTCGGGGCGNGGGGGGGAACAGCCTTCGCCCTGGAGCGGTGCGCGATGCTGTCTCACGCCGACCTCCTGGACGCCCGTCTCGGTGAGTTTCCCCCGGCACCCCCCCGCCCCGCGGCGGCTGCACCAGCGGCGGCGGCGAGCAGGGAGGAAGCCGGGGCAGGAAATTGACAATTTGTTCCTTATTTTATCTTAATGCGTTCTAAATGGGCTAATTCCTTTAAAAGTAATTGTACTGTATTAAAGTTTAATTTGATTTAACATAAAAAAGAAGAGAGTGAGACCTACCGAGTATGTAGATCTACAGCGAGTTGTGGATAATTTAATTTTTTTCTCCCCGGTTTTTATATACATACCTACACATTATTTTTATGATGATTATTATTTTAGGACAGATGAGCTCGATGGTGTTTACGGAGCTCTGTGTGGCCTTTTCTTGCTCGCCCGTTCGCTTTTCTCCCTCCTTCTTTTCCTAAAAAAAAAAACTAAACACAAAAAAAGGGGGGAGAAATATCTGTATCTCTTTATGGTTATTCATGAGTTTGTTTAGAGAAGCAGAGGGAGGAGAGGGGAAAGATCGGGCAGCCTGACCGAGGTCCCCGCGCATCTGTCGGGGAGGTAATGCTCCCGACAACAGGTCGGTTAGAGCCTTATTTCTTTCTCTCCGTCTCTTTCTCTTACCAGCTCCGCTGGAAACCCAAGTTCACCCCGTGAAAACTTGCTCTCCCCCTCTTCCCTTCCCTTGGTCTTGAAAGGGGAGGCGAGCAGGGAACTGGTTATTTCAGGAGGAAGAGGAGCTGCTCGATGTAAAGTTTTCTCCCTTCTGCCTGGGTCGGGCCGGGCCAGGGTCTCTGCGTGTCGTGGAGCCGAGCAGGGCTGCGGGTCTGGCGGGCGGCCGGCCGGGGGACGGCGGGGCGGAGGCAGTGGCGGTGGTTGGATGTCTCTTGCTCAGTTCAGTGCACTGGAGAAGGGCTCTAATAGATCCATGCTCATCAGCTGCAGGCGAGTGACTGCCGCTCCTTTGCTTCCGCAGGGATGAAAGACGCGGCCGAGCTGCTGGGACACCGGGAGGCGGTGAAGTGTCGGCTGGGTGTAGGGGGCTCGGATCCGGGGGGACACCCGGGAGACATGGCTCCCAACTCGGACACGGTGGAGGGGACCACCCTGCTGCCGGGGGAGGACATCACCACGGTGGGATCCAACCCCAGTTCCCTAGCCGTCAGCGCCAAAGACCCTGACAAGCAGCAAGGCCAGCAGGGTGGCCAGAACTCCAGCCAGGCCGGGCAGCAGCAGGGTCAGCAGAAGCAGAAGCGGCACCGCACTCGCTTCACGCCGGCGCAGCTCAACGAGCTGGAGAGGAGCTTCGCCAAGACTCACTACCCGGACATCTTCATGCGGGAGGAGCTGGCCCTGCGCATCGGTCTCACGGAGTCCCGGGTGCAGGTATGAAAAGCCGCCCCCGAGCAGTGCCTGCCGGCCCTTCCCCGGTCTCATCGACGGCGGCACGGCCGGCGAGGCCAGGCACAGTGGGGAGGGGGGTGGGTGCCCTAAACCTCAGCCCGACGGCGGGGTAAATAACCCACCTCTGAAAGCAACAGTTTGGTCAGAAAGCCTTGAAATCAGACATGCGTCGCTCCCCTTTCCGCAAATTGTCACCTTGGGATGTCCCCTTGTCCTCTGTCCTACCCACCTGCAGCGCAGTGGTCCCGACCGGGCGCGGGCCAAGCTTCCCTCAGCTCCACGGCCCGACCCGCGGCTGGAAGGAGTCTGGGAGGGACAGCCCGAGAAGCACGGTCTCAGTCCCTGCAATATCCCGGAGCTAAGGGTCGAGCCGAACCTCCCGAAAATTACTCCTTTTCCACCGGAGCGGAGTCCCGGGGCGACTGCAGGGCTGCTGTCCCGGTAGCCGACTCCAGGGCTGCTGTCCAGGGTACCGACGGCGAAACGGCCGCGGCATTGCCGAGAAGGGGCACCAGGCAGAGCCCACCACCCTGAGATCCGAGGTGGGGTGCGAGGGAAGGCTTATGGGCTCGTGAAAAGGCACTTCGATAAAAGCCAGTTGTGTTCGGACTAGGAGTTTCCCCATACTGGCTTTTATAATGCCTGGGAATGGCAGGGGTGGTGAGTAACTTCAACATCTACAGTGCACTTTGTTCTCTGAAATACATATATATATATGTACATATGTACACAGACATATATATATGCATACAGAACAGCAGGAAACTATTTAGGCAAATAAATGTAAACGAAATTTGGTAAAGGAGGAGAAGGTTCAAAGCACTAGACTGCTCAGATGCTGCTTTTCTGCGTGTGAGGTTATTTTAGTGACTTTTTAGGCGAGTCCATTATGAGGAATGAAAGCCTACACAATAGAAGCACTTGTGGGATGTGCACCCCAGCTCAGTACAGTGTGCCGGGACTGCCGCTGCTGAAGCACTTTAGCGCAATCACTGTTCAAAATCCCTCTCGGCAAGCACAGGCTCCTCAGCTAAATAAAGACACGTCAAGAGAAATCCCAAAATGAACGTTTTATGAAGGAAAACAGATTCCCTTCTTGAATGTGACAGAAAAAGCACGTCTGCTTTTAAAAACTAAAACAATTTGACTCAGCCTACACAGAACTATAATTAGTTTAAATTAAAAAAGAAATTAGATTCACAAATAAAATATAATTGGACAACTGACTCAATGAAAAAAAGAAAACGAGGTCTATTAAACTTTATTGGGTTTCGCAAAGGTTAATGATACCAATTTCAATATTAGGAGTGTGGTAAATGAAGTAAAATATAAAATGGAAATAGTTATTTTCTAACAGCACATCAAAGAAATTCATAGGAAGAAAGACAAAGTGTTTTAATGGCCTTGGCATAATCTTAAACCAATGCTAATAGCTCAAGACTGCTGATAAAAACAGTTTAACAGAGTGTCAATTTAAATTTTTTTTACAATAATGTTCTGTAATTTAAAAAGTAATCAGATCAACATAACCTTCTTAATTAACACTTCAAAATGATTAACATTATGTAATCTAAGGCAAAAAATATTTAATATATTTACTTCACAATCCGATGTATCACTGATCACTTGATCAAATTTAAATTAAATAATAACTAGTTTATATTCTTATATGAGTACTTTATAGCTTTCTTTATACTTAACAGATAGCCTATACATTCCTTCCAGTACATGGGCTCCACATTGATTAAGGAATGCTCCAAATGCTTAATTTATAGCGGCTGTACATGTTTTTAAGGGTTTTAGATGCTAGGATAAATCACCACTTTTCTCATTTTAGATCTATATTTAATGTATATGATATATTTAAATAATTATTAAACTGGCTGATGCTTAAACGGGAGTCCAATTCCACATCTGATATTGCTCTGCTTTTCAAGCTGCTGTAATAAAACCATTCTTTTTATAGCATGCCATTATTAGAAACCAATTTCAGAATTATTTATAACCTGGAATGGCTTATTAAGCAGCAATGCGAGAATCATGCAAATTACGCGATCAAATGCAATATAATAAGCATAATCATTAGTCTCTAGCACGGATTAATTAACTTTCAATATTTTATTTACATAAAAACTAAATCAGTGAAATAACTTCTGCACAGTCAGGCTTGCCTTCCAATATTTTATATGAACAAAAATAATGTGCTGTAATTCCATTGACCGTGTCCCCCACAATGGTCCCGTCACCTGCCACATCTTAATAGGGGACAAGCTGAGAGTATTTTCTAGTTTTCTAATGGAATGAGAAATTGCATTTTCTTCCTCTCCCAGCACTATTAAAGTGTAATGAATTCGGCCCAGAGTTCACGGCTGGCTGATCGAAATGAACCTGAGATCTGAGCTTTAATACAGCTCTCCAGATTTCCTACCAAATCTTCACATTAATCATCTGCTGGATTCCAATGAGATCTTCATAAAGCTTCGGCTCCTTAAAAAAAAAAAAAAGAAAGAAAATTCAAAAAAGAGAAAAAGAAAAACAAAAGTGACATTGTCTCCCTTTCTTTCTATTGCTTTCACTCTCTCTCACCCGTTTATAGCTGGGGATTAAATGGGCTATATATTTTAAAATACATTTACAGTATGTCTATATTACTGTAACAGCAGATATCATCAAGGTAGGTTTTTAGATTCCAACCTCCATTAGATTCTCATTGTTGTATTAATAATTTTCAGGGGCTAGTTGCATTTTAAAACGAGTTCAAAGTTGCCAAATGCTCATGGTCAATATATTTCTAGAGTAGTTGTCATGTGTGCATTTTCAAAATCTCCCCCAGGTTTTTCCTGCATTTTAATCTGTCATGCACCAGTTTTCAACTGGAAACATTCACATTTTAAAAGCATATGCAGCGTAGCTATGAACTTAGGCGATCAGACCTGATGGAGATTCTTTACACCACCAGCAAACCATGAAACATAAAAAGATTTTGTAGGCGCAATTTGACTATTAACCCTAAAACATAATTGAACGCGATTTTTCGATTATTCATATAATATTTAGCTCCCTCATGACTGTTCATCCCCGCTAATGGGCGTCCGCCTTTCTCAGTCTGCCTATGAGCCTGAGACGGTGGAATCCGGCGGATCGGGGCACTGCGCTCCCTCGGATTTCAGGTGGACGAACTTTCCCCCGGCTTAACCACTGTCTCGGTTGCTTTCGGCCGCGGCGCGGCGAGACCCACCAAGCCATCCTTGCCACGATGCCACCACGGGCACCCACTCATCTAAACCACCTCTGGTTTTGCTATTATAGGTTTGGTTTTGTTATGTTTTGCGTTTTTTTAAACCCAAATGAGGGCGGTTTGGTGCGAGGGTTTCCTGGCCGGGTCTCTGTGACACGGGGAGACGCGGCCGAACCAGGGCAGGGCTCTCTGCCCGCCGCGCTCCGATGGCGACTCGGGAGCGCGTCCACGCAAGGGCCAGAGCCGTAGGCTGCTCCGGTTTTCTTTTACTTTTTTTCTCTCTCTTTTTATTTTATTTTTTAATTGTTTTTTTTTCCTCCTTGGGAAGGCCATGCTCCTTTCCTGGAGTCTCCCGCCCAGGACGGTGAAATCGATCGCTTTCGTTACAAAAAGTTTCAGCGGTTTCCTCAGCCTGTGACGGGAACGCGCGTGGGGACGCGGGTGTGAAGCGCTACCGTGGCCGGTGGGGACGAGGCTCGAGGGGGCGGCGGGAGCCGGAGCGGGGGTCCCGCCGGGGCCCCCGGCCGCGGGGGGTGGTAGTGGCTAACAGAACGTGTCGCTGCCCGCCGCCCGCAGGTCTGGTTCCAGAACCGCCGCGCCAAGTGGAAGAAGCGCAAGAAGACCACGAACGTGTTCCGCGCCCCGGGCACGCTGCTGCCGACGCCGGGGCTGCCGCAGTTCCCCTCGGCCGCCGCCGCCGCCGCCGCCGCCATGGGGGACAGCCTGTGCTCCTTCCACGCCAACGACACGCGCTGGGCCGCCGCCGCCATGCCCGGCGTGTCGCAGCTGCCGCTGCCGCCGGCGCTGGGACGGCAGCAAGCCATGGCGCAATCCCTGTCCCAGTGCAGCCTGGCGGCCGGCCCGCCGCCCAACTCCATGGGTCTCTCCAACAGCCTGGCGGGCTCCAACGGCGCTGGGCTGCAGTCCCATCTCTACCAGCCCGCCTTCCCCGGCATGGTGCCCGCCTCCCTGCCCGGCCCCAGCAACGTGACGGGCTCGCCCCAGCTCTGCAGCTCCCCGGACAGCAGCGACGTGTGGCGGGGAACCAGCATCGCCTCCCTCCGCCGCAAAGCACTAGAGCACACAGTCTCCATGAGTTTC
>VWYI01018006.1:0-53735 GCA_013399455.1 Anthoscopus minutus
CTCCCAGCTCCCAGCACAGCTCCCAGCTCGTGGTGAAGGAAGGGCAGGGAGCCCTGTGATGGATCTCTCTGTTACACACCCATCACGGTGCGTTCCCAGTGCCGCTTGCTTTTGGTGCCCCTGTCAGCCTGATGGATGCCAGCCTCCCATCCCACAGGAGCACTGGGATGGGTTTGGAGCTCTGGCATTCCTTTTGGCTCCAACTGGGCTGTAAAAGTCACATCTTAATGACTGACCAGTGGGTGTCCTTGGTAATTAACAGGAGAATAAGCTCTCCTGCCTCAGGATGTTTTTCACATGCCAAGATGGACAAATGACCCTCTGGAAGGGTTATTACTCTCTTTTTTTGACATTAAAGGTGCCTCATGTGCTCAAATTTGCCCCCTTCAGCAGTCAAGAGAGCACGGGCATGGCATTGGATGACCCATCCAGGACTCTCCAGCCTCCTCCTGCTCTGGGGAATTGGGCTGGTGCTCTCCCCCAGGGGCAGCCACAAAGCCACAATATCGGGTTCCTTTAAACTCAACTCTGACCTCCACAGAGAGAGACAAGGGATTCATGGCAAATTATGGATTTAACACCTATGATGAATCCCCATTACAGCATGAAATGAGAAAGGAAAATGTAGCTAAATGGAAGATTTCCCCTGGGCAGCAGGAGGCTGCAGCTCCTGAGAGGCTAGGGAAAATAAAATGAAAAAAAATGGGGGGAAAAAATAGAATTAGGAAAAACTTTGTTCCATTAACTAAATATTGCAAAACCTTTGCAAGCCACTGCTTGCAGGTTAGTAGGGTTTAAAGGCCAGGACTCGGACCCGTGACACATCCAAGGTTTCCATATCCATTCCCTTGGTTGTCATGACAAAGGGGAAATGAAATAACTGTTGCTGATGATTCCTTGGGGGCTCAGAACAACTCATCCCCTGTCCCTGGGGCCAGGACCTGCCCTTCACTACATTCTGAGTGTAGCCTGACCCTGCATCAGTCATTTCCGTTTGGGAAATGTCACTGGAACATCAGAAGGATAAAAAAAAATGCACCAAAGAGTGCACTTTTATCTTAGACCAGGCTCCTGGCTCCCAAACATGAAGTTTAAGGCCAGGTTGGAGAGGGCTTGAAGCAACCTGGTCTGATGGAATGTATCCCTGCCCATGGCAGGGGGATGAAATGAGATCATCTCCAAGGTCCCTTCCAGCCCAAACCACTCCAAGATTTTATGATTCTAGGATAATGCAGCTGGAGATGAATTCCCACAGGGAGAAGCTGTCAGTAGCTGTCACTGGGTGGCTTTCCTGGAAGTGCAGAAAGGAAGACAGGCTTTAGCAACCAAATAGGGGAGTAAAATGGGGAAGGGGCTCTCAGAGTGCTGCCTGCTTGGCTTGTCCTATGGGCAGAAAGGGAATCTGATCGTTTATGACCTTAATGGAAACACACACGGCCTGGGCTCATTTCTGCAGTGCCAAAGCTTCCATTTGCAATCCTTCAGATCCCTCAGGGTCAAAAGAACAGGAAAAAGGAGCAAGGTGAGGCAGGAACAGGAGCCTTCAGGTCATGGATATGGTCCCTGAGCTTACTGCGGCTCCGGCTGCGACAGGAGGACATCCAGGAACTTGGTGCAGTCACTCATTCTCAGGGCTGGGCAGCGGCCAAGCAGAAACACTGCAGAGTCACAACTGTGGAGACAAGTGTCTATAATCTTCACTGAGCCATAAATCATGGAGGAGCTGAACTCTCTTCCCCACGACCCCATGGATGCTCTCCCTGTCCTCCTGGTGCTGGGCGCCGGACAGCCCGTGGTGGGTTCAGATAATCCCAGGAACATCGTCATACCCGAGGTGGCTGCTTCTTATTCAGGTTGTTGCTAGGGAATTCTGCAGAGATTTCTCTTAGTGGGTGAGAAGTGACTTTCAAATCAGTGGCAGCATGAAAAAATTGCAACGGAAAAATAAGAGTCTTTCATGAGATCCCATTTAATTGCTAACGAAGACAAAAATCACACCTCTCACATTTGGTTCCCCAACAAAACCCAGACAGCAGCTGCCCTGTACGTATCTGATTCCAACTGATAGGTTTAAAAGATACAGAAGGTATTTAATGATAATGATAATGATTTACATTTATATAGTGCCTTGTATCCGCTGGGATCACAGAGTGTTTTATATATGTATGGATAAAAATATACTGGATAACAAGCATTCCATCCATCACCAAATCACAGCCCCTTCCCTGGCGAGGCTGCAAGCTGTTCAGGAAAGAGTTGCTGCATTTCCAGAGCCGCTCTCCCTCCCCACTCCTACAGCACTTAGGGTATTCTACAGTAATTTAGTAATAAAACCAGGTAATAAAAACACTTTAAGAACAACAATATCATAAAAAAGGAGAACCCTCAGTGTCATAAAATGGCATGCAGAGGAACAGGAGGAGAAACTTGAGAGGGAGAAGGTTATAATGATTTTAAAATAAAACAGGGTAGGTTTGGGTTGGATATTGGGAAGAAATTCTTCCCTTTGAGGGTGGGGAGGCCCTGGCACATATGGCCCAGAGAAGCTGCCCAATCCCCAGAAGTGTCCAAGGCCGGGTTGGACAGGACTTGGAGCTCTCTGGGATAGTGGAACGTGTCCCTGCCTGTGGCAAGGGAGTGGTATAAAATGAGCCTTAAGGTCCCTTCCAACCCAAACCATTCCATGATTCCACCATAAATAGGGACAGTTTCCATCAAGAAGATCAGATCTGGAGGAGAAATGTCCTCCAGCTGCTCTAAGTTAGAAGGTGAAGTGCTTGGCCAGCAGGAACAGCTCCAACACAGGAGTACCACCAGAGCTGGGTAGTCAGGGACCTCCCAAAATTACTTTGGAGGTAGCAATAACAGGAAAAATCCTGACATCTGATGCTCAAATGGTGGTGCTTCTTCCATGCTCTGCTTTGTCCTGCTGTGGAGCAAATCTGTTCCCATGGGTTGGGTGCATCTCAGCTGTTCCTCAGCAAGCTCTGCCCATGCCACTGTGTTTTGGCACCTGTCTTGGGAGGGATGAAGCCTTCCCAGCCCAAAATCTTCCATCTGAAAAGAGCCACTCAGTTATGCCCCTTTGGTGGCAGCCTCTGGCTCAGCTGGGCCTGGGAGGCAGGCGAGGGGAGGGGAGGGGAGGACGGAAGGCAGAGAGAAATCGAGGCTCTCAGAGACATTCATTCAAAATTCATAGGCGCAAAATTGCAGTCTGCATGGATTTGTTTCCTTTGGAAAATTACAGGAAGCTACAGGCACCAACAACTGTTATTCAAATAGCCACTTTGGATGATTAGGATGGCAGGAGGCTGTACTTACACATGCAGACCCAATATAATCAGGCACGAGGCAGGGTGGGAAGGCAAGGCCGGGGAAGGGAAGCTGGAGGAGCTCAGAAGCAAAAACAGCAGCAGGGTGGCTCTGTGGGAAGAGCCATGGGGCCAAATCCAGCCCCACTGCCAGATGCAGCAGGAGCAGCCGATTAGCTTCCAGGTTTGGGGTGATAGAGAGAGCACAGAGCTGGGAGATGGCTCCTGGGGGAAGCTTCTCAACCCTCACGGGTCAGCAGCTGAGAACAGGCAGTGCACAGGGACAAGCACCATTCCTCCAGCAAGGGCTTCACTCTGCCCTGCACATACATCAAAGCCCAGGAGGCACCGCAGAGTCACAGAATCCCACAAGGGTTTGGGTTGGAAGGCACCTTAAGGCCACCTCATTCCAACCTTCTGCCAGGGCAGGGACACCTTCCACCATCCCAAGTTGCTCAGCTTCACGCTCCACATCTCCTGCTCTCCTGCCTTCCAGCACAAAAATCCATCATCACTCCCCTGCCTGTTATAAATCAAGGAAAAAAGTTTTGCTCACACTGAATTTATTTTTTAAAAAAAGAACTTTAAAGCCACGCACACACAAAACCCTGAGCAAATACTTGCTTTGAGGATTGGCTTGTGGGTCAGCAATGAAACGCAGGCAAAACATCTGAGCCATGAAGGGTGAAAATTGTATAATAAAAGTAAACTCTGCAGTACAAGCAGAGGAAAAACTCTTTGCTTTGTACTGAGGAGCTGCTTCTCTCGCTTTTTAAATGCTTCTCTGCAGTACCAGAGGTGTCGTGCAGTGCAGAGCAGCCAAGAGCGTCTCATCCTCCGGCGGCGGCAGCTCCCGCCAGCCCGGCTTCTCCGGAGCATGGCCGG
Source organism: Anthoscopus minutus (assembly GCA_013399455.1). NCBI lineage: Eukaryota > Metazoa > Chordata > Aves > Passeriformes > Paridae > Anthoscopus > Anthoscopus minutus. The sequence goes on from VWYI01018006.1 coordinate 4,197, forward strand.
GTTCCAGCCGCCTGCCGCGGGTGCCTCGAGGTGTGGGGGAATGTTTGCACACAGGCCCTCGAGGCCCATCTGCAGCGCCGGGCGCCTTGGCAGCCACGGAACACGGGGCTTGGCAGGGTTTGGCTGGAAGCGCCGCAGGAGCCGCAGGCACAGCCATGAAGGCCAGGCCGCGGGGCCCTCAGCCCGCCGGAGCCTGCGGCACGAGGGCCTCACCTCCTGTGCCTGCCCGCAAGGACACACAGGCCTCCAAGGGGGCTTTAAACTGACAGAGATTTGGGTTGGATATTGGGAAGAAATTCTTCCTTGTGAGGCTTGCCCAGAGCAGCTGTGGCTTCCCCATCCCTGGAAGTGTTCAAGGCCTGGTTGGACAGGGCTTGGAGTAACTTGTCTGGTGGAAGGTGTCCCTGCCCGTGGTGGGAGGTGGAACTGGATGGGTTTTAAGGTTCTTCCCAACTCAAACCTTTCTGGGATCCTGAGATTTTGTGATCTCTGTGATGTCAGTAAAGAGAGAGAACCAGATGGAAGATCAAAGCTGTATTTACCATGAAGGTGGATAGGAGGGATGGTGGCAGTGGGATTTTCTGGATCAGCCTGGTCAGGTAGAAGGTGTCTCTGCCCATGGCAGGGGTTGGAACAAGGTGATCTTTAAGGTCCCTTCCAACGCAAAGGGATTGGGATTCTATGATTCTATGGGTCTATGTTCCATCAAGCTCTTTTCCTGGCTAATCAGTGCGTTTCTAAAACCCCTTGGTGATGGACAGCAGTGGATATGGATGTCGTGGAAAGGAGGGAAACTTAAAAGGACAGAGCAGGAAGTCTGGAAGGAGTTGACTTTGAAGCACAGCTCTGAAGGCAGCTTGGACATCCTGCATGTGCAAGGAAACCTTCACAGAGCCTGTGGACTCTCCTTAAACACAGGTTTCCCCCTCCCTAAGGCTTTTTGGGGTGACCTTGAGCAAGAGTTGGTTGGACACAGATTGTGATGAGTTACTTTGCACATCCAGCCTCTTTCTTGTCTTTACAAGTGCTTCTCTCTTATCTGGTAGTATTTTGCAAAACTTCACAAGCTTTTAGTGGCAAGACTTTTGCTAAGAGGCTGTTGATAAATTTGGAGTAGGCAGCGGGAAGGCTTTAGTGACGTATTCTCTTCCTTTTGACTGGTAAAAGCAGCTTATCTGCTTTGGAGAATACAGGTTCTTCCTCTTTATCCACACTGAAATCTTATCTAAACTGGTTCAGGTGGCAGAGCTGAGAGAAGGAAATAATTAAGCAAGAGACAGGTGAAATGCTGACATTATTATTACTTAAATGGCCCAAACCTTTTACCTCGTGTATTTTTTATTATTGTTTTACCTTTTTTTTACTGCTGGTGACACATAACAAGGGAGAAATCGGTTTTTCCAGGTTATCTCACCCATCCACACACTTGCCTCTTCTCCCCCCTCCTCCCCACCCAAAAATAAATCTCATTTAACTGGTTCTGTTGGCAAGACAGAGAAATAATTAAGGCGAAGGTGGCTGCAGTGTTGATGTTATTACTGTAATGCAGCAGCCTGTTTAGTTTCTTTGCCAATGAAATGCAACCAAGGGAAAATCAGTTTTAAAGATTACCTCCCAGAGATGCAAATAAAGGAGCGGAAACCATGTAGTCAGGAAGAAATGGTCTCAAACTAGGAAACATTTCAAAGTTGGTGACAGTCTCTTAGGGGCTTTTAAGACCACAATTTACCTTTTGACTGCATTCTATTTTCTCTGAAATCCTTTATTTCCCTCTTATTTATTGACTGGAGAGACAGCACAGAAACGAGAAAGTGATTCTCCAGCCGCTGGTCTTAAAAATCTATAGAAGGAAATTGTTCTCAGGAGTGCGGATTTTTGTTGTTCTTGGGCACTTCTTTTTTCCTCCCTCCTTGTTTTTAGCCCTCTCTGTGAACCAGGGCTTAATTGAATCACTTTGCCATGGAGGGGCCTCGAACTGGAAGGGATCAAGGTCAGCAGCTCTGTCTGGGAGTGAGAAGCCCTGATTAGAGAGGTGGGAGCCATGGTGATAACGCAGCAGGATGCAGCACTTCCCTCTCCAGGCCAGCTCGGGATGGAGGTCGAGGTCCAGCAACAGCAGCTGGACCACAGCAAAGTGCTTCAGGGGGATTTCTTTTGTTTCAGGGATGGCACTGCAGGTTGGGAAATGGGCATCTCTGTGCTTGGATTAGCATCCTAGTATTGGATTAACATCCTGCTCTTGGACTGGCATCCTGCTCTCAATGGAGCATCTCATTCTCAGATTAGTATCCTGCTCTCAGATTAACATCCTGATCTCAGATTGGTATCCCACTCTAAAATGAACATTCTGCTCTCAGACTGGCTTCCTGCTCTTGGATTATCATCCCTGGTCTTGGATTAGTATCCCTGTCTAAAATTAACATCTTGCTCCCAGACTAGCATCCTGCTCCTGGTTTAGCATCCCAGATTTAGTTTAGCATAAAAGGCTCAGATTAGCATCCTGATCTCAGATTAGCATCCTGATCTCAGATTAGCATCCCAATCTCAGATTAGCATCTCACTCTTGAATTAGCATCCTGCTCCTGGTTTAGAATCCCAGATTTAGTTTAGCATGAGACTCTCAGATTAGCATCCCACTCGCAGAGCAGCATCCCACTCTCAGATTAGCATCATGCTCTCAAATTAATGTCTTGCTGCAGGTTTAGCATCTCCCTCTCAGAGCAGCATCCCTCTGAAAACAGAGGCACCATGAGCCCCATGCCTCACCTGCTGCCTCCTGCTCCCCTCCCAGTGGTTCCCCCTGCCACACACACATGTGCTGCTCACAGGTTCCTGTCTGCAGGTGTTCCCTGCTGGAATGATACTGAGACATGCAGAAGAAAACAATCCCAGAGAATTCCTGCAGTGCTGGCCTAGTTAGCCCGTTCCCAGCTGCGAGCTAACGCTGCTGCCCAGCCAAGCCCCCAGAGACAGCTCTGCTGGGAAGAAATAACTCCATTAAAAACTAGTGCATCAGTTCAGGGTCAGAATTGGTGCAGCCTCGTAATTACAGCCTGGATTTCAGAGATTAAACCCTTTAGGGCCAGCTTTCAATAGCTGTGTTTAATTACTCCTCTTATGTCCCAGCCCTGTCTTGGCAAAAAGGACCATGTCAGGACAGCTCTGGCTCCATCACTGAGGTTTCCTGCTTGTTGATACTTTTCTCCGTAATTCCTGAGGTTACACCATTTCTTGGCAATCTGGGAAGGTTGGCAGCAAAGTCCTGCCTGTCTGTGCTGCAGAGGCTGAGCTGTGCAGCTCCTCCAAAGCACCTTGGGTGGTTCCAGGGCATCACAAGGACCCACAGTAGGATGCTGTTGGAGTGGGGAGGAAAGGGAGCACCCACTGCTCTGGGTGGTGCCTCTGGAAGAGCTGAAAAAGGGGATACAGGTTCAGGAAATATCCTGGAGCAAGGAGTTACATGCAGATGCTCCTCAGGTCCGGCTGCTCCATTTCCTGGCACTGTTGGTTTCTGGCTCAGCTCCCCAGGCAGCACTTGTAGGTATTTTGCTGTTCAGGGATACTTCTGGCTGGTGCAGAGGCAGCAAGAAGTGTGAGAAAGGAAAAATGCAGAGGTTTGAAAAGTTTCCCTTTTGGAATGAAGAATTCTGCTACAACTGAACTGAACTGAACTGAAAAACAATTTATTTGGGCAGACCTCCACAGGGACAAACCCAGTTCATCCAATCCCAGCCACCTGGAAAGCTGCCACACTCTGGGTGTGCCTGTGTCCCTTTGCCCCTCTGGACCTGGATGTCTCTCGTGCTGTGACGTGTCTCGGTGGCCGAGAGCCCTGGGCTCTGTTCTGGGCTCCGAGCTGTCACAGCAAGGTTTGGAGGGATTGTGTCCATTAACACAACTGAAAAAATGAAACGGGAGCCATTCCCAGCCGGCTCCCAGCTTTCTGTGTAGCCTCCCCTGTCTTCCTATCTCCCCTAAACCCTTTCTGATTTCTGCTGCTGTTGCAGTCTCCGGGAGGAGCAGCACTCCTGGGATGTGTGTGGAGGCAGCAGGACCCCTCACCCTGCGAGCCCCCCGCACCAGGACACCCCATGTCCCTCCACGTCTCCATAGCTGTGGCGAGAGCACCCTCTCCTGTCTCAGCTCTGCCTGGCTGCCTGTCTCCCTGCTCCCTCCCCTGCCAGATGCCAGGGCCGAGGCTCCATCACAGCCCGGGTGAGGCCATGGGGACAGGGACACAACAGCTCAGTGCCCAAACCCTGCCCCAGCACCAGTGTCACCCGGGGACCTCCTGACAGCAGCACAGACGGCTGTTTAGGAGGACCAGGGGAATATTTAAGTAAAAAACAATTTCTAGGAGAGGTCTGTTATAATTACTAATTAGACAGGGTTATAATTATCTCTCTTTGCAATCCCATACCTGCCTCAGAATAGCTCCAGTTCCTCCTAACAATTAACAGAGAAAGTCTTTTACGACACACCAGGTGATTACATCGCAATCACAGCCTCTGTGGCCAGCACTGCCTTATTAAAGAAGGGCTGATATTTACAGAAGAACATTGTGATCAAATTAGACTAAAATTAACTGGAGTAAATTAAGAATAAGAGGGTTTCTTTCATCTGCTTCCCTTTATTTTCTGCCACAGAGTTGCCTCTGGGCTGGTTATAATGCTCTGTGTGTTGATTGTGGTATTTGACTGGGCAGAAAAACACAGAAAGTGGCAGAAACTCATTTCTCTGGTTTGCCTCAGAGTGAAATCTGCGTTCGCATCTCCTCACTGACCCACCCCCTCCTGCTCCACAAAAGCTCAGGCTTGAAGCCTGCCAAAGCTCAAGGAGCTCAGCGCTCCCAAGCACAGGGTGGGTTTCTTGGGTGTCTGTGCAGGGCCAGGATCTGGACTCGCTGATCCTTGTGGATCCCTTCTGACTCAGGATATTTCTATGAAACTACAGGGCCAGACCCAAACCTGTGGCATTTCAGCCTCCCCAGCTTCAATGAGCTCTGCCTGTGAGTTTCTGCCATGCCAAGAGCATCCCAAAGTGCTCATCCCACACTTCCTGCTCAGGGCACGGCTTTGCTCAGAGCAATAGCAGAAATGGGGTGGATTTCCCCCAGCAATCCTAAACCCAACGTTTGCTCACATTTACACGCAGCTTAATAGCTCCAAAGGCAAGGCTGGTGCTCAGCATTATGAACAATCATCCAATGAGGAATTGGGAGATATTTTTTTAATAGCAATGGGCCAAACAAAATAATCATCAGGTGGTTTGGAGGTTTTTAATTTATTTTTCAGCGTGAAGGGAATTACTGGTGAGCAGAGTGTGGTTTCTGGGAGGACCAGGTCTGTCTGTAGGGCTCCAGAAAATGGATGATCAGACTTCTGGCAGTGGCAGTGCGGGGTGGGTACATGGACTGCTGCTTTGCTTCTCCTGAGTAGGAGGCTGAATCGTCCTAAAGAATAGTGTAGCAGAGGCTGCTGGAGGGAATGAATAGCACAGTCTCTGACCCAAGCCTTGGATAAATCATCCTTCCAGTTCAAACCCATGAATCTGACAGGCTTTGAAAATTGTGTCTTATTACAGTCTATCCAACTTCTCCACCTTTACCTGATGGCTTCATCCCTAATCCCCAGATCAAAGCCCCACTGGACGTGGGGGCCCTTGTTGCATCTTCAGCCACTCCTGGTTTTTCCCTTAATCCAGGAGCTCCACCCCAGCTGTGGTTTAGCACTCCATCAGCAGTTCCTGCAGGCTGAGCCTGCATCTTTGAGCTGGAATTCCACTCTGGGCTCTAGATGGGCAAACCCAGGCCACGAGCAGGGAGTGGTGGCACTTCTGCAGTGCTAAGGATGCTGCTAATACAGACAGTGCTGTCGGCCTGGGAGGGAGATGGACACAGGGCACGCTTCCCATGGGCTTTGGGGACGTAATTTGGGAAGATGTGGCAGCTGGGATGAAAAGATGCAGCAGTTGGGATGACAAATTGATCAGTGGACAGGCCAAGATTCTCTTTTTCCTCCTTGGTTTCAGTGGAAGACACTCACGTGAAGTCATTGATAAGGTTTTAAGCTTCATCATCTTTTTTCCTCCATTTCTTTCCGCCAGAGAGGAAGAAAGAAAAGAAATGACTTGAGTTAAAATTAAGTGAATAACCTTCTATTTTACAGGTTTTTTTGTCATTAGAAAACTGAAAAAAATCCATCTCATCTGTCCAGAATGAAATATTGGAGTTTATTGTTTGTTCTGTGCAGGCATGATGACTTCTGATGGGGTTTTGCCTGCTCCTCTCAGCAGCCAGCAGGGACCCCTGCTCTGCCCATGGGGTGAGAGGACTGGAGGGGCTGGGGCTGGCAGTGTCCTCTGGGGGCACGTGTGATGCCTTGGTGGGTGCCAGGGTGGAGGGACAGGTCCCAAGGGGGAGGTGGGAAGGGCAGAACCCTCCAAGGGTGTTTGTGCTGCTCCCATTCCTGCACCCCACTCATTTCCCTTGTGGGGCTGGTGATGGTTGTGTTAGAGGGGTTTTGCCCTGCAGGTCGTGCTGTGGGGAATCACAGAAGGGAAGTGAGTGTTCTTTATTCACATCACACCTGAATATTCACGAGAGCTGTGAGTTACCCAGCTATGCCACCCAGGCAGGGCTGGGACATCTGCCTGGAGCCCCACCCCATTCCTCCAGCAGCCTTGCTGCAGTGAAGGAGAAAATTAACAGCATTTCTTGCTTTGGGGACAATTCCTTCATCCAAATCACTTTTGAAATCTGGCGAGTGTTGGGGGTTTTATTTGCAGAGAGCACTCAGGGTTTGTTGGGAACAGGCAGTCACCTCAAGCCAGGTTTCTAAATCTATTCAACCCCTTCAACCATCCAACAAAGGAGAAACCAGCCCTGCTCCAGGCAGGGCAGAGCTGAACCCCCGTGTCAGGTGTTCTCCCTGGCCTGCTCCTCATCCTGCCTCTGCATTAGTGCAGCACAGCAAGCGGTGAATTGAATTGGTACAAAATGAGCCCAGGGCAGGAGCAGCAGCATCGTGTTTTCAACTGGAAGGAGTCATTATTTCTGAAGTATTCCTTCTCTCCTGACCTCGCAGTGTTGCTCATCCTGGTCAGGATCTCCAGACGATCTTTGCAGCTCATTGTCAGCTCTAATTGCTCTCTGCTTGGGCCCCAAACATGGACAAGAGCAGAGCAAAGACAGAGGAATTGGTGTGTTAATCCCTGGCTTTGCTAGGGCACCCAACAGCCACTTGGACACTCCTCTTGGACCAATGGGAACAGTCATCCCTTTCTCTTTGCAGATATTGGAGAACAAAATCACCAGAGAAACGAGAAACCAATGCCTGCCTCAGGTGGCAAATCCCAGAGTCAACCACAGTCCTAATGAGCTCCCTGAGAGGAGCTGGCAGGACTTGGCATGGCCAGGATGAGCCACAGCCTGGGAAATCATGGAATGATGCTGATGTGGGTGGCACAGCACCTGCAAGGACAGCTCTGTGTGTGGAGCAAAGCCACAGGCCCTGAGGATATTCCTGGTTTTGCGCTGTGAGCTGGCACAGTGTTGGTTCCAGGGCTGTCACCAGGGCTGATATGGCCACTGGCACTTGCTGGTGTCTCTCCAGCGGGTAAAAGCGTCACCTGTGTCCTCAGCATGGTCCCAGTACGTTGGCACTTGGGACTGGGACTGAACCTGCAGCATATTCCTGCCCGTGGCTCCCGCAGAGTCATGCTCCCCAAAAACCACTGCCAGTCCATAATTTCCCACACAGACGAGGCTTTCTCTCCCCTGCATGGCTGCAGATGGTGTGAATGTGCTGGCAGTGCCACAGCCAGGGCTCTGGCATGTGCCATGGGTGCTCTCCCAACATGGAATGCAGCCCCATGTCGGTGATTGCAGTGACTAGAGCTGGGCAGCCCAACAAATGCTCCTCAGTGTGTTTTTTTCTCCACCAACAATCCTCCAAACAAGCTCTGGCACAAGGGTGGCTGTTTGCAGACATGTATAACCCTTTTTATTTGAGCTGGCTTTGTTTGGGAAGCTGCTGCTGTGAGGCCCTGGGATGAGGCTTAGAAACAGCTGCGCTGCACAAGTGGCACTCCAGAATCAGTTGTCAGGTCCCCAAAGCCTTGAGACTGCATGAAGAAGTGAGGGAATTTCTAGTGAAAATAAAACAGCTTTGCCTCTGTTGTTGGTGGGGCATGCCTGGGTCATGTTCTGAAGCTTTTCAGTGCTGAGGATGAGCAACGTGTTGGTTCTTCTGTGATGAAAATCTCCACTCCTCCTCGCCTCCAATGGTTTTAGAATCCAAGCTGGAAGAAGAGTGAGATGATGTGACAAGCAGGGTACAGCTGCTGTGGATTTGGTGACGCTCAGTTTGCTGGCAGATGTTTGCCCCCATCCCTTCTGCTCCACAGAAGCCGAGCAAGGCTCTCTCAAAACCAATCCAAGACCCCTGGGAGTTCTCTGGGCAGTGCCATAGGCCCCGTTTATGGGAAAGGGGAGACTCCATAGGTGGACAGCTACGCCCTGCATTCCCTGACCCCTCTTTAGGGTGGAAGGCAGAGCTCAAGGTGCAGGGGCCTTCTTGCTTGAGGTCATTTTGCCCAAACAGCAATGCTTAGCCTGGGACCAGCCTAGGGCTCCTGCCAGAGGCAATTCAAGAGCTTGTGCTGAGCCAGTCCACCTTTCCCCCTCCTTTCCATCTGTCTTTCCAAGGTCCCCCTCCTCTGATGTCAACACAAGCTTAATGAAAAAGCAGCAGATGTTGCTGTGATTTCAATTTACTCAAGATTTTAACCTAATGCAAATGGTAGTTTGCATCCAGCTGTGACGAGGCAGCCTGTGCTGAGGCCTGGCAACCCTGCCTGCAGATCTCCTACCTGTCCCATGGCTCTGATGGCAGTGACTGACTTCCAAAAATCTTCTGCAGGAAGTTGTCTTGGGACCTGCGCTGACCCAGAATGTGCAACAGGACTTGCAGCAACTCCTGGTGAGGCAGAGGTGGGATCTGCAGGAGAGCATTAAGCATCACTTTGGGCTAGATGGAAATATTTGTGTATTTTGGAGGTTTCTTGTGAAATGGGGGAATAATTGAGAAGAACAGTCAATAGCAAGTGATTAATCTGCCAGATTGAGCTTTGCTCTCCCCCTTAGGATTGCAGAAGCCAGCTATGATTTCCTGACCTTATCTCCTCTCTGAGTGGGTAAACAACAAACCATCTCCTCTGTTGCTGCCTGGAGTAGCTGGAAGATAGTCACAAGCAGATCTGGTTGGTTTGTTTGTTTGTTTGATGGGAAACAAACACTTTCTCCTCTGCCTTGTATTTCACCACCCAAATTCCTGTGTGTGGGCAGAGCTCCCTGGGATCGCCCAGCCACCGCCTGCCCTGTGGATGTAGGCTGAGACGAGGTCTCCTGGTGCTGCACAGTGGGAGGTGGTGCCTGCCCTGCTCTCGTACCCTTCCAGCTCCTTACACAGTACCTGGTTGGTGTGCCAGGCTCCCTGCCAGGCCCATCCCAAGGGAAATGCAGGATTCAGCTGTGCTGAGGTTCCTGGGCCTGTAAGGTACTGTTAGGATAGTAAATACCACAGCTAATTAACAGAAGAGGTGTTGGCTAATGAGCTCAAGGTATGTGCAGCCTCAAAACAGATCCAGATAATCAAGCCCCAAACCTTAAGGAGCAGGTCCCAGTCTCCCATGTCACCATGAAACTGAATTTCCATGGCATCTCCTGGGAGGAGACAGGCAGGAGTTCTCCCCCCTCATCCTACAAGAGAGGGGATCTAAGAACAGCTCTCACCAAAAGGAGGAGACCAGCTCAGGATTTTGCTCCTCTTTTTTTCCTATATTTTAATGAACAGTAATAATCCCCCTCTTTTTTATTTCTTTTTTTTTTTTTTAACAATTTGAAACTATCTGACACACGGGAAAAATAATGAATTCGGGTTTTTGCCTGCGTTCTCTGATCTGTCAGTCTGCACCCGGGAGCCGCGCGCAGCGGGAGGAGGAGGCAGGGGTGCTGGCCTACATTGGGGAGATAATGATGTTCCTGCTGATCCCCCTCCCAGGAGAAGGTTCAGGCATGTCCTGCAGCTGAGGCCAGCCAGGCTATGCCACAGCCTTTTCCTTCAGCTTCCTATTTCTCTTTGTGGGAGGTTGTTTGTAGCTACAGTAAAAGTGAGATTGCTTGGAGCGTCTCTGCAATCTCATGGGCTCTTCCCTGGTTCCCAGGGGCTCCGAGACTGGATCCAACAGGTCCCTGCTGCCTCCAAAGGAGACTGACCCACGGCTGTGCCCTTTAGTTTCAGCATCTGCCCCAAAAGCATCTCTAACCATCACCCAGTGTAGGATTAGTGAGGATGCTGCAGGCTCTGTGGACTCCCAGATTCATTTGGAGAGTTCCAGAATCATTTTGGTTAGAAAAGACCTCCCAGACCATCAAGTCCAACCTGAGACCAATCCCCTCTTGTCAGTCCAGTTTTTCCTTGAACATCTCCAGGGATGGGCACTCTAACACCCCCCTGGGCAGCCCCTTCCAATGCCTGACCTCCCCTTCCATGGAGAAATTCCTCCTGATGTCCAACCTGACCCTCCCATCATGCAGTCTGAGGCTGATTCCTCTTGTCCTGTCAGTTGTTCCCTGGGAGCAGAGGAGACCTTCACCTGGCTCCACCCTCCTGTCAGGGAGTTCCCCCCTGAGCCTCCTTTTCCCACAGAAGGTCCCATGTGGGACACCCAAACCACAGCCCCCTGCTGCCCCTCCAAAGCAAGAGGGGTTTTGCATGGGACTGGCAGAGGTCTTGGTGCAAGACAGCTGGGCAGAGCAGGAGACCTGGACAAGAGTGGGGATGAAGGGATATTCCAGTTGGGAAAGCCTGGGATTCAGAACACCTGGTCTATCTGTGCCTCAGTTTCCCCCATGCCCAGAGCAGCTGTGGCTGCCCCATCCCTGGAAGTGTTCCCAGGCCAAGCTGGATGGGGCTTGGAGCAACCTGGGACAGTGGAAGGTGTCCTTGCCCATGGCAGGGGTGGGACTGGATGAGCTTTGAGGTCTTTTCCAGGTCAAACCATTCCACAATTCCATGATTTTATACTCAGCTGCCTGTGCTGGGGAAGGGATCCCCAACACGGGGATCCTGTGTGTGACAGGGGCTCTTAACAGTGAATTTGATTACATCAGTGGTAACAAGGCCAGGTGGACAGGTAATTTTTCCTCCATTCCTCTCTCATCCCTGCTGACACATCTGGGAAGCTTTACCCTGAATTTCTACCATCCTGACAGGCAGAACTGGAACCATTAATCATGGTTGTCCTGGATCACGGACCCACCTCTCTCAGTTGTGGGCAGCACTCTTCAGTTTACAGGCACCCAGGGCAGACCCAGCAAAGCAAAACAGCTCCCTCTGAATCCCCCTCCCCTGAGTTAGGGCTTGGCAGTAGCTGTTAACATGATTCATCCAAAGCCACTGCCTTGGTGGGGAGAATCGAACGAGGACCTGGCAAATGAAATACATTCTTTGGCATTGTGTCGCCCTTTCAGCTGGGAGAGAAAATTTTAAGTTTTTTACTCTTTGTAGAGTGAACACTGCAAGTAAACAATCCATACCTGGCCAGCTACCTGCCTGCACAGCATCTGGGTCTTTGCTAGAGTGTGGAAGGGGGCTGCCAAAACTTCTTTCTCCTCACACAGAAGGCTTTTCAGTAGAATACAAACGCTCGCTTATCCCATGTCAGATCTGCTTGTGTGCTCTCCAAAATGGATCCTGCCCAGAGCCAGCTCTCAAAAAGGATTTCAGAACTTTGACATTTGGTTTAATTCCAATCCATTGTGAAAACTGAATATTTAAAAGACTCTCTAGCCAAGAATCTGGGAGCACAGCCCTCTTCAGCATGAAAAAGCAAAGAGTATTCCAGTGATGTTCCTGGAAATGACCTGGAGAGGGCTTAGATGGAGGAAATCAGCCCCTGCAGGGCAGTGAGTGGGAAAACAGAGCTGAGCATTGCTGCAGTGAGATGAAGCCATCTCTAGGAATAATTTCTGAATTTTAGGGATCTGCATTCTCCAGCAAAGAAATTCTGCATTCTCCTGTTCCACTGGAGAAATCCATCCTGCTGACCCTAGAAATGTGGAAAATGTGGGACTTCCAGTGTCTGGATGAAAAAATAAACAAATCATAAGGAGAAAATAGAAAAAAAAAAGGGGGGCGGGAGGGAATTTTAGGAAATATTAATGATTTGTTTCTCATGAGCTTCTTAATGTGAGGAGGGTCCATGAATGAGGCTCAGCTGCAGAGACAGGAGGGAAACAGGGGTACAGGTTGTGCTTGGGATGGAGAGGAGGCAGCGTTCCTGGCAGCTGCCCCGGCCCCTCCCGCTCACACACATACACACTGAAGTGCCACAAGACAAATAGGACCCAGAGAGAGATGCACTATTTAAACTTTCATCACTATTTTTCTCCCTGGCTCCCCTTGTTTCTTTTGATTTATTTTTTAGTGTGTTTTCCCCAGGCTGTGCTGTTCGCCTGCATCTCTTTCCTCTCCTTCTTCTCCCGGCAGCAGCCGGCACCGTTCCGGGGCACCAGGAGCTGCCCAGCATTTTTCAGCCTGTCCAGGCTCATCTCCCATGGGTAGGCAGGAGGAATGAGGCAGCAGAGCAGCATCAGGCTGGGAAAGATGTGGCTAGGACACAGCAGGGACAACAGGGACCTGCAGACACAACATCCTCCTCTAATCCATCCCTGACCGAGCAAGGACTAGGACAGCTCGGTATTGCACAAGAATCCAATCCCACTGTCACCCATCCCAGGGCGGGCAAACCTGCCAGGGCTTGGCATGGGATCCGTGGAGGAAGGGTGGCATCCTGCACAGCACCAGCCTTCCAGCAGGGCCAGAGGCTGGCAGCAGGCAGAGGGGTCTGCATGCTTGAAAACGAAGCCAGAGTTCAGCCCAGAGCCAGTGTGGCCTCTGTAAATTGTCCATGAACAGCATGGGCTGGGTTGTTTTCAGCCTGTCTCATGTAGGGAAGGTGCAGACAGCTCCAGGGATTGTTTTGCAGAATCACAGAATCGTGGAATGGTTTTGCTTGCAAGGAAACATAAAGCTCATCTTGTCACACCCCTGCCTGGGCAGGGACACCTTCCACCATCCCAGGCTGCTCCAAGCCCCATCTAGCCTGGCCTTGGGCACTGCCAGGGATCCAGGGGCAGCCACAGCTGCTCTGGGCACCTGTGCCAGGGCTCCCCACCCTCCCAGGGAACAATTCCTGCCCAATATCCCATCCATCCCTGCCCTCTGGCACTGGGAGCCATTCCCTGTGTCCTGTCCCTCCATCCCTTGTCCCCAGTCCCTCTCCAGCTCTCCTGGAGCCCCTTTAGTCCCTGGCAGGGGCTCTGAGCTCTCCCTGGAGCCTTCTCCTGTCCAGGTGAGCACCCCCAGCTCTCCCAGCCTGGCTCCAGAGCAGAGGGGCTCCAGCCCTGGAGCAGCTCCGTGGCCTCCCTGGACTCACTCCAGGAGCTCCACGTCCTTGCTGAGGACTCCAGAGCTGGATTCAGCTCTGTGGATGGGGTCTCACAAGGGCAGAGTGGAAGGGCAGAATCCCCTCCCTCATCCTGCTGCCCACACTGCTGGGGATGAGCCCAGGATGCAAAAATAAGGATAAGAGTGGAGCCTCCTCCTGCTGAGCAGCTGCAGATAGGAATGGTCTCCAGGTTTCAGATATAGGATGTGGAGAAAGATGATCAGTCCTACTTCAAGTGGGAATATTACACACTGGAGTCAGGAAGGACCCCGAGCCCTATGCTGACCCCATTTAAGCTCAGACCACTCGCTCTGTGTTGTTCATTTTTCCTTATCTGCCAAAGCAAAAGGATTGAAATCCTAATTGCATCGGGAAGGGGAGAGGTAGGATGGATGCCCATCAAGACAGTGGTGGGGAGGATGCAATTGGCATCCAGGGCTGGGTTTCCTCCAGATCTTAGATCACCAAGCCCCACAGTCCTGCCCCAAGTCCCCACTTTATGCTGCCCTGAGAAGCTCAGCCCATGACAATGCTCAGACAGCAAAATCCGTGCTTTTCAAGTGTTGGACAAAACCTAAGAGTCTGTTTATATCCTTCTTAGCCCTGAAGAACTGCTGAAAATCTGAATCCTAAATGTGTAAAGGCCTGATAAATGGAAAACTAAACACTCCTGGAGCTGTAAGCTGCTCTGCAGTGGTTTAGGCCCTCAAAATTTGCAGCCTTCAGGGTTGATAATACAGCAAGACCCTGAGCAGTCTGCTGGAAAACTCTGCCAGAAACACAATCCCTATAAGGGGATTCTCTTATCCAGTGTAGCAAGCTTCATCCTAAAAGCAGTTACGTGTTCTAACCCCTTTTCCTCCCCTTGGAAAGCTTTCCTAGACACTTGATGAAACAGAGAACCTTTTTTCTCCCCCAGCATCCAAATTTTCCTGCTTTTTCCTTTGTCTTCTCCCAACCTTCTCCTGGTTCTTTTACCGTAACTCATCCCAGTGAAGCCCCCCAGCCTTCATTTTGCCAATTAAACAAGCCAATCTCTGCCAATTTTGCCTGGTAGGGGAGCTGCTCTTTTTCTTTGATCAGCTCCAGGGAGTTCTGCATCCATGACTGTGGCCAAAACCTCCCAGAATCTCAAAAGCATCGTGCAGAGCAACACCACTAAAGCTCCAAAATGCCTCCAAGGCTGGTGGGGAAAGCAGACACTGTCTGGGAAGAGGAGGCAGCTCCTTGCAGTTCTCAAGCAGAGAAGAGGATGTTCTGATCCCAAATGATGCGCAGAAATGATAACCACAGCCAATTAACTCCTCATTCTGCTGAATATCATTATCAAGAGCTTACTACCAAAGTCACAGCCCCAAAGTCTTGGTACATTGACCACCTGTTGGACCAGGACAGGATAACAGACATACAGGATGTTTGGGGTTGGAAGGCCATCTAGTCCAGCCCCCCCTGCCACTGTCAAGTGGACACCTTCCACTAGATCAGAGGATCACAATCTTCCAGAGGCTGCAGGCTGAATCCTGCTTCTTTCACCAGTGCTTTGCCAGCCAACTTGGACTCTGGATGCCCCAGCATGGAGCAGAGAGGGGATTTGCAAAGGCAAACTCTGTTTGCAGGGTTTGTATTCCAAAACCTCCCCAAGGGCAAGTGGCTTGTGCGGGTCAGGGCAGCACCAGAGCCAGTCAGGCCCAGCAAATGTTCTGTGATGCCTCATAAGCCTGACTTGTCTACAAGAACTGAACATGCTTCCCTGACAAGCTGCAAGGCCGTGTCTGAATGCACAAACACCTCACTGCAGCAGAACAAAGCTCCCACATCCTCCCTCGCTGCTTGAGAGGCTCGGCTGAGCCAGCTGAATCCCTCTGGGCTGGCTCCCCAGGGCTTCCCTCACTGCAGAGACAAAATACAGAGCAAAGGTGCCTGTGCTCAGCTTGGCTTTTTCATCTCCACACGGCCTCGTGTTCTCACTGAGTGCTCGCTGCGAGGCAGCTGTCCCCACTGGGGAGGCTGGGGATGCTCTTGGTTCATCACAAAATCAAAGAATAGGTTTGGAAGGGACCCTGAAGCCCATCCAGTGCCACCCCTTGCCATGGGCAGGGACACTTTTCACTAGCCCCATCCAGCCTGACCTTGGGCACTGCCAGGGATCCAGGGGCAGCCACAGCTGCTCTGGGCACCTGTGCCAGGGCTCCCCACCCTCACAGGGAAGAATTTCTCCCCAGTATCCCATCCATCCCTGTCCTCTGGCAGTGGGAGCCAATCCCTGTGCCCTGGCCCTCCATCCTTTCTCCCAAGTCCATCTCCAGCTCTCCTGGAGCCCCTTTAGTCACTGGAAGCAGCTCTCAGGTCTCCCCAGAGCCTTTTCCTCTCCAGGCTGAACATGTCCAAATGATTTACACTTGTTCTCCCACCTTTGGGGCCAGGATGCACCTTCCAGTGGTTCATGGCACATTGTGATCACCAGGAGCATTCTCTGGTCACTGTCATTTGTTTAACTCCCACATGAACTGGGCCCAGAGCCCCAAGTGCCACAGGCCCACTGCGGAAGGGGAGCTATGGAGATCAGCAAGGCCTTATCCAAGGGATCTCGTTGCACAGGGGACTCTTGTGCTGAGTCTGACACTAGCTGAACATTTGCAAATATTTGGCTCAGGGCAACCCTCAGGGGCTGCTCAGTGCCTGCCTCGCTAACCCAGCAGCTGGGTGGACCTTGCCCACCAGCAGGTGTTGGGGTTGAATCACTTAACACTGAGGAAGAGGTTGGTCCCAGGAAGAGGAGGTTTGTTGGTTAACAAATCCAGCAGCAGTAAGGTACCAGCCACAACAACATGGGAAAACAGCCCTAATTAGGGAAAATGCTGCAGGGCTTTTTGCTTCCTCCATTTCCAAGACCTGTCTGCTGGAGGATCCTGTTATCTCAGTAAATATTGCTAATGACCAAGGCTCTGTTTGCTTGCCACATCCTCATGCAGCTGCTGGGAGCATTTGAAGACACCCACATCATTCCTGACTGGAGGGCAGCATTAGCCTGGGGTCTCAGCCCAGCGCTGAAGAATTCTATGGGGGCCACTAATTAATCACATTGTGCAGGGTGGTACAGTGTGCAGGAAAGTCTCTAACAACTAATTTTAAAAGCTGATGAATGTACCAAAAGCACCATCATTTAATTCTGTTTCTTTACGATGATGTGCTGTAAGTGCACTTTTCCAAAGGGCAGGGAGCAGAGACCCCAAGTTGTCCCCTCTCATCTAGGCAGCCCAGAGCTATGGAAAATGGATTGAAGCCTGTCCAAGACTGGTTTAAAAATATTCAGTAATTCCTGTATTTTGACAGAAAATGAGGGGTTTGGCAGGAAGACGTTTGTCAGCATTTCTTTGGAAAGTTTTGTCTGCAGTGAAGAGAGGGACAAGTGTCCAGCTGAGGTCTTGAGGGCTATGTGAGAAGCAGGAAACCTTCTGCTGGGGTGATTCACCTCCACCCCAGAAGGTCTCATTCTCATGTCCATTTGGGGATAATTTATGGGGACTCCCACCCCATAAAGCCCTGTAATCCCATCAAGTCCAACCATTCCTCACGCACTGCCACCATGTTCCCCACTAACCATGTCCCCAAGTGCCATATCCAGGGATGGGGACTCCACCACTGCCTTGGGCAGCCTGTTCCCACCTGACCACCCTTTCAGTGAAGAATTTTTCCCTCATATCCCAACTACACTTCCCCTGGTGCACCTTGAGGCCCTTTCCTTCCAGCTTTCTCTTCCTGTGGGCTTGAGTTGTCCTGGATCTCTTCTCCATCATTTTAATCTTCCTGGGAATGTGCAGGTTAACTCCATTTGCTTTGCTGTCAGGAATAACTCTCCCATAACCCCAAACAACTCTTTCTATTTATATCCCTGGTTTAATCAGGAAGGTTAGCTCATCCATAGCTATGTGATTAAAAATTAGGAGACCAGATTCTGTAATGATGCCTCATAATAACAACCAATCCTGGAAGCACAGGGGATGAATAATGGATCATGGCTCCATGCTACCGGCTTCTTGCTTTCCCTCCTTTCTTCTTCTTCCCTTTTCATCTTTTCATTCTTCTCCTCCTCCTTCTCCTCTGCCTCCTCTGCCAGGCTGGAGTTGGGGTGGGGAAGGAATATATCCATCCTTGCAGAAGTTAGAGAGACATCACTGATTCCTCTTCATCAGACCCTCCACCCCAAGCACATTCCCTGATAGGGAGCCTGGAGACATCAATAATTCACAGCTACCTGGAGGACTGGGTGATAGAAACCAGTTACTTAGGAAGAGGTAGCCAGAACCTATCCTCTCCTCATAAGCAGCTCCTCAAAGTTGGCTGCCAATCCCATAGGGAGAAAAACTCTAAAAACTGAGGATTTCTGGCACAGGCTAGACAAGTGATTTCGTATTTGTTTGCATTATGTTGTCCCCTGTCCCGTAATATCCCCTTTTAGCTTTGCAGGAGAGATGTTGCTGCAGGAATATCAGGGAAAAAAAGGCAGGAATGTCAAACATCCCATCATAAAAGTTCCTTCATTAAATTCCAAGATGGTCTTCAGAGAAAGATTTGTGGGTTGTTTTTTTCCCCACTCTACAAGATGAATTTTCAATATTTTTTACGAGCAGAGGTCAAATTTAATTAATGGATTCAGTGAGGGGGAAAAAACTATTGAAAACTGCCAGATTTGGTTATAAACAGCATAAACTCATCCAATGAAATAAAATAAATAAATTTTTAAAGAATTAAAAGTCATACTTCCTTTATAGTTAAATAACATCAGAATGGAGCAGAATTCCCACTATCACATCTCAGTGACAGGCATTCCAACTAACCCAGACCACAGATTTTCACTTTCTTTTTCCCCACTTTTAGCCTGGAAACAAAAAAAAAAAAGAAGTACATTTTGGACCCATGTAGAAAAGCTTTTTTCCCTGGTCCTTGGGTTCCACCCAGTGAGCTGAAGAATCCATTACTCCCAGCACTTGGCAGCGGGGTGTGCTCATCTGCCTCGCCTGCAAATCCCGGGCTGGGGCAGGCAGCCACTTCTGGATCATCAGGGAACAAAATCCCTTCCCAATTCCCGACCCCAGCCCAGCGCTGGAGGAGCCATGAGGAGATTTTAGATATTCCTTGGCCAACCACAACACAGGAGTGGAGACAGGCTTGGGGACTTCAGAGGGGCCTCAGGCCAACTTTGGCTCTGAGGGGGAGCAGCACTGGAGCAAAACCAGCTCCACTTTGGCAGAAAACTGTTGGATTTCCCCCAATATCCCCTCCGAAGGCTGATGAGGGTCAGAGGGTTCTGCCACCCACTTTTGAGCAGGGCATGAAGGAGCAATTTCTCGTTTCTTGAGAATGCCTTTTCATGTGTCCTTCACATTCCTGCTGGCCTGCCACCCCCACCTGGGCCCCAGGAGCCCCCAGACAGGCCAGGGATGGATGGCAACACATCTGTCTGTAGCAAGAACAGCATTTGGCTTCCCAAGGGTCATGGTTGGGAAGAGCTCGATGCCTTTGGGCATGAGTTTGGGCTGAAAGGGCTCTCAATGGGGGGGTTTCCAGCAGCTTTCAGCAACAAGGAGGTTTCCTTGTGTTTCCCTGGAATAATGTGAGGCATCCATGGGACTGGGGATGCTATAATACCTTTAATAGAGGGAGGGCCAAATTCGGGTCTCTCACAGAGCAGCAATAAAAGGGCATTTGTCTTACTGGTCAGGAGCTTTTTATCTCTTGATGAAACACCCATCAACAGTCAGTAAGGTCAAACTTTTCACAGTTCACCTCTGGAACAGGCTGGAGTCCTCATCCCTGGGGGGATTTAAAAGCCATGTGGATGTGGAACTTGGGGACATGGTTTAGTGTTGGGCTTGGCAGTGATGGAGGAATGGGTGGACTTGATCTTAAAAGTCTTTTCCAACCTTGATAATGCTCTGATTCCATGAGGAGCTGGACAAAGCTCCATCTCCAGCACAGATCCTGGATGGAGCAGACCCATCAGGGTAGCAGAGATAAAAGCTCCTCCCTGCAGGATTAAACAGCCCCTCTCTCCAGCTGGATTTCCCATCTCTTACCATTCTGAGGTGCCGGGTTCAAGGGCTGGTCCCTAAAGAGAGGACCGTGCTCAGGTGCCCCTCCTCTGCCTCCCTGTTTCCACTTGTCCCTGTCTCTGGCTTCATTTCCAGCAGACACCCAGGGCTGTGTGACACCAGCCACAGCCTGGAGCCGCAGCCTCCTACGGGCTCCCAGGTGCTTTCACGGGAAAACCGAGGTCCTAAATGCCTCTGTGCTTCCCTGGCTAGATCTGCATTCCCAGAGGGAGATGCTGAGAAACCTCCCTGTGGCAAGAGGTGACCACAACCTGCTTGTGGGAGTGACAGGGACATCAAAGAGAGCAGGGAGTGCCCAGGGCTTCCCCCATTCCTCCCTGGTCCCTCTGGGACAGAGGGCTGCCAAGAGAGCCCTCCTCAAAGGCAGGCACCTGGGAGTCACACTCCTGATCCCAGAGGTTATTCCACCCTGAGTCCTATGGGTCCAAAGCCAACTTCTTCTGCCCTTCTACCCCAAAACACCCTCACCTCCCTCCCACTTTGCAGTCAGAAGAACAGGGTCACAACCAATCCTCTCCAATTCCTGTGTCCTGTGTCCAGCAGCAGCCAGTTAGAGATCCCCAGGGAGAAAGAGAGAAGGCACAGGAAGCAGGGATATTTGTTTCAAGCAGGGATATTGCTTTCAAGTACCCACCATGCTCCCAGAGTCTGCAGCTCAGGGACGTCCAGGGCTTTGAGGATTTAGTAGCCCTTGGTGGATTTATCTGCCACAAACCTGATCCCTCTATTCCTGCAAATCTTGCAGCCACCTGGCCCAAGACCCACCAGAAACTTCTCCAGTTGCTGCTGCTGGAGTCCAAGTCTGGGGCACAGCTTTCACGAGAGCAGCAAAAGGCTCTAACTTGGGGACAGGGGGTAGCACCACCATGGCCATCCCAAACCATCTGCAGAGTCTGAGAGGTCACAGGCCAGTCCTGGCAGCCTGGCCCCCACAGGTGACTCCAGGAAGGTTTCATGCTTCAGATGACATTGTCTCCTCTGTGCTCTTTCCTTGCAGTTCCTCCAGATGACCCTGTCATTATGGGGGGGCCCATCATCAGCCTGAGAGCAGGAGACCCCCTGAACCTGACCTGCCATGCAGACAACGCCAAGCCAGCAGCCTCCATCATCTGGATGCGGAGGGGAGAAGTCATCAATGGAGCCACCTATTCCAAGGTGAGGCAGGATGGGGCTGGGACGAGGCCTGTGCTCTTCCCTGGTTCACTAAAGGGGTACCAGGCCTGACACTTCACACAGCCCCAAAACATTTGGGGCAGCACCCTCAGGTCTGCAGAGCTGAGACTCTCACCCTGCATCCCTCCATAAAACCTTCCCAGTGGGGAGGCTGGGAGGAAAACAGTCAAGAGGATGCAAGTGAGAAGCCACAAACTGTCACCAAAATGAATTTGTCTTTTTGTACCTTCTCACAGCTTGTAATCACCTGGTGTGGCCACTTCTGCCCCGCTGATCCTGCCTGGGTGTGGTGTTAATGTTGTGCACAGCAGCACTGACCCAGCCCTGGTTCTGGCTCTGCAACAGAACCTCTGGATCAAAGTGGTGGTTGCAGTGACACGTGTCCCCTCCTCCAACTGCAATTTTCCATGAAAAATTGTCAGGGTTCTTGGCATTTTTTAATTTAGACAGAAAGTCTTTATTGGGTCATGAAGGAAATCATCAAAGAGCAATCAGCAGCACACTGGGAATGGGACCCCACATGTTCTCCTCTTTATTGGCTCCTGATGGCTGGTGAGTGTGAAAGATTCCATAACACTTGACAGTTTTAATGAAAATTTCTAAATAGCAAAATTCGAGACCTAAAATGGGTCAGTTTGCAGCCAAAACTTCAAAGTGGGCAGCCAGAGCCATTCCTCGAGCTCCCAAAGATCTTTAATAAACATTTCATCCTTTGCTGCCACTGTGAAGCCTCCATCCAGCCTCATTCCAGCAATATTCTGATTTGCTGGAGAGAGCAGAGGAGGCAGAACACCCTCCCTGCCTCCTCCTCCTTGCTGAAGCTGAGCTGCTCCCCTGCAGCCAGGGGTGAGCAGAGGGGAACCTGCCCCATCTCCCTGCGTGCCATGCGAGAGGCAGCATTAATTAGAGCCAGACAGAACTGACCTCTCTCTGGCTCAAATCGAGTGGAATTAATTAAAATCCAGGCCATTGACGTGCAGTTGTTCATAGCTTATCCCCCTCCCTTCCAGGTCTGTCAGCCTGGCCCTGAGGAGACAAATTCTGAGCTCTCTCCCTTTCAGACCCACAAGCAGTGGGGAGCAGAGAAGGGGGAACGCCCATCTTTAAAATATTTCCAACAAAACACCCTTCCAAAGCAGAGTTTTCCAGGCTGCAGATCCGTCTCCCACAGCACAGAGATCTCCTTGGCATTTTGAGCAGCTGGCAGGGATGGGCTGGGAGGAGAGCCCTGTTCTGCATGGGGGGAGCATCCTCCCATCCTTCCCTGGAGTCAGGAAAACCTGTTTCTGAGGCTGAACCTCATTCTCTCTTGACTTCCTGGAAGTTTCCATGAGGCCCTTACACATTAAAAAAGACAATCAGCCTTTAGAAAAACTAGCAGATAATTTTAGACGTTTTTTGAGTGGAAAGTTTGGATTTTTGGGGTCTTAGAAACGTTTCCCTTTTGAAGCATCTTTTAAAATTTGCCTCTTTCTGCTTTTTCAAGAAAACTGAAACCCAACCCAGCTTTCTTTGATCCAGATATTCCAGCCAACCAAAAAGAAGCCCTGTTTGGGTTACCAACTGCCTGAAACCATTCACACGGAGTGATAATTTTTGTTACTCTCAATTTCCAGTCCAACAACTGATCCATGTGCAGCCCCCTGCAATCCCAGCCAGGCAGCACAGAACAGCCACGGCTGACTGAAATCCCCCTGATACCATTGAAGGGGACAGGGAACGTTACAAGATCCTGCAGGATTTGGAGGTTAACCTCAAACAGGGGAAATTCTGCACAGGGTTAGGGTTCACCTCAACCCCAGCACCAAGGGTGGGGCCATTCCCCAAGGGAAGAGCACAAAGGGTAACAATAATGCAAGGACAGGGCAGCATCCTGCATTTGTGTCCAGAGGTGGGAACGGAGCTGGGGAAGGGGCTGGAGGACCAGGCGTGTTGGAGGGAGCTGTGGGGGCTCAGCCTGGAGAAAAAGAGGCTCAGGGGAATCTTCTCTCCACAGCTCCCTGACAGAAGGGGGAGCCAGGGGAGGGCTCAGCTCCCAGGGAACAAGGGGCAGGATGAGAGAAAATGGCCTCAAATTGTGCCTGGGGATGTTTAGATTGGATATTGAGAAAATTTCTTTACTAAAAGGTATTCAGACACTGGAACGGGCTCTCAGCATGGTGGTGGATTGCCCATCCCTGGAAGTGTTCCAAAAACCTGTGGATGTGGTAGAGAGGGACATGGTTTAGTGGGTCGGTGCTGGGTAAATGGATGGACTCAGTCTCAGAGGGCTTTTCCAGCCTTAATGACTCTGGGATTCTGGGCTGAATGTGGTGACAATTTCTCAGCATCATTCCTCGTCTCGTGTGCTTGAGAGCCACAAACCTGTCTACATGAAGGCTGTGCCACGATGAGCCCTGGGAAAGCATTAGTCTTGGAAACAAAGAATCTTTTAGGTCAGAAAAGCTCTCCAAAATCAAGCCCAACCATTCCCCCAGCACTGCCAAGGCCACCACTAAACCATGTCCCCAAGTGCCACATGCACACATCTTGCTGATATGTGTTCATCTCCCAATAAAGCCGTCTTACACTGTGAGGAACAAACTTGAAGGATAGTGACTTAGAAGGCAAAACTGCTTGGCAGGGTCCAAAATCCACTGCTGATAAACCAGAGAGAGGTCAGAGGTTGGAGAATGATTAAAAGATTGAAAACCACACAACATCTTGAGAGCTCCGAGGGCTTGGTTTATCAAAATCAGGGTTATGGGGTGATGTGACCTCCTGTAAGAACTCGCAGGAGCATTAGGGGGTGGTAAGGAAGTGCTCCCAGGCTCTTGTGCTCCCAAAAGAGACATGGCTGGAGTCAGGGAAATCCAGGGAA
The DNA here is from genome assembly GCA_013399455.1 of Anthoscopus minutus. Taxonomy (NCBI): domain Eukaryota; kingdom Metazoa; phylum Chordata; class Aves; order Passeriformes; family Paridae; genus Anthoscopus; species Anthoscopus minutus. The sequence continues at coordinate 27,855 of VWYI01018006.1, forward strand.
GAACACAGTGCCAAGGCTGAGCAGGCAGAGCTGGTTACCAGCAGGGTTTAGATCTCTGGCTCCCATCAGTGGACACCTGAGAGGTGATGATTTACCACAGGCTGGGCCAGAGCACAGCAAGGCAGCCAAGGATCCATGGCCAGGGTCTGTCCGTGCTGCTGGCAGCTGGCATCACCCTCATTGCCTCGTTGGGCAGTGCCCAGGCAGCTCTGGGCACTCACCTGGCAGGAGACGACAGCAGGGTCATGAAGCCCTTTGCCTCTGGCTCCCTGTTTCCTGGGGTGCTGGGAGATGTGTCCCACTGAAGCTTTGCTCCCTTGCCTAGGCACAGCAGGGCTGCAGGGAAGCAGATGGGAGTTAAGAGCCCAATTCCCAGGGAAGTGCAGTGAAATTTGTCTTTGTTATTCCCCGAAGGCTTTTGGCAGATTCCAGCCAGAGAAATTCTTACTGCAGGAAGCTGCTTGGCTGAGAAGCTCTTACTGAGGCTGGGGATGGGGAAAGGGCCCCTCCCCATTAGGAAAGTCCTCTCCTCATCCCTGTTTCCCCCTCACAGACACTCCTCCGTGATGGCAAGAGGGAGAGCATCATGAGCACCTTGTTCATCGCCCCCTCCGACATCGAGAACGGGGAGAGCATCGTGTGCCGCGCCACCAACAAAGCCATTCCCAGCGGGAAGGAGACTTCTGTCACCATTGACATCCAGCGTGAGTACCTGGCAGGCTGAGCCACCTCTGGCTGCGGGGACACCCCGGCCTCTCTGGCCTCTCCATCGCTGCCCCAGGGCTCCAGTCAGGAGTGTTGTGCTGGGACTGGGGGTTTCTCTTTACGGGGATTTATTGGTGTATTGACAGAGTCAAGTCACAGCCAGGAGATTTGATGACCCCTGAGCTGCCTGGGGAACTGATGAACACCCACACTACAGAGATATCCTGCTTCCCATGTGTCCATGGGTTTGAGCAAAAGCAGCACCAGTTGCAGTGCTCTGGGTGGCTCAACAGTGCCCTGATCCAGGTCTTCGGGGGTTTTTGGAGCAGGGATGGATCCCAAAAGGGTTTTGGGTGAGCAAGCAACATCTCTGGGCATGGCCAGGAGCAGAGCTAAGTCCCATTAGGATTTCTGGTGCAGAATCACATGTTTCCAGACTTACAGGCAGTTCAGTGATGTGTTTTTTGTGAGACCCCTCATCAGGACAGTGTCCCTCCCATGACACAAAGCCAGCACCAGTCACCACTTCAGGGGACAGGGCTATATTCAGAGCTGTACCATTCAACCTTTACTGTAAATCCACAGAGCAAAGTCTGCCATCCTCCAAAAGCCACATTTCACAGGCCTCTTCCCTCCTCTTCTGCAGTAGCCATCGCTCCTGGGCTCCTCCTGACCCCTTCCAGCCACACTCCATTCACACACCCAGTTCCTGCAGCTGTATTTACCCATGACTTGCAAAAGCAGCATGTTCAATATTAGCATGCCAGCTGCTTTCCAGAGACCAATTAAAACTGGCAAACTCAACTGAACAAACTCAAGCGCAGCAGAAAATTCACCATTTAAGACTTCCAGCTTTTGCTGCCGGAAGATTACCAGGCTCTTGGGTCGCTGGCTGCATGTCCTGACAGAACTGGGCAGATAAAATGAGATAATAGCTTGGGTTATTTCACAGCCAGCAAACAGCTACAATAGCTGGAGACACACTCACACAAACAACGCAGAGCGGAGACATCATTACACCGGGCAGTACAGTGTGGGCTGCAGACGTGAGCTGAATCCCCAAGCCACATGGAATCTGCTTGGGAAAGAGAAAAACTCGATAAAGAACACCAGTTTCCACTCTGAGCTATTAAATACTCCATGCTGTGAATATAATAACAATAATATTCTACCCAGCTACTAAAAGTATGTTGTTCTTAATGGGGGCTAATGAGGATATCAGTTTCCCAAAGCTGGATGCATGATGGGATAGAAAAATACTAAGATGGATTAACCAAGCTGAGGTGGGATGGATTTTGACCTGGATGCAAAAGTGTGCTCCAACTGCATCTAGTAACAGAATCACAGAATTGTTAAGGTTGGAAAAGACCTCTAAGATCATCAAGTGCAACTATTAATCCAGCTTTACCTCATGAGGTTTCACTCCTGGCCTTGTAGACAACCAGCTGCATTCACTTTGCAAAGAGCTAAAGGTGCTTTTCAGAAGCAAAAAGTACAGCCACTCATTTTTCCCTAGGGAATTTTTCCAGGAAGTCCTGCTCATGAGTCTTCTTCCAATATCCAGCAGAGAAGCAGCACCTTGGGGAGAGAAATAAGTTGTTTCTGCAAGAATAAGGAAAAGCAGGCAGCAGTTGTTGGCTGGGGAGCCCTTCCCAGCCTGGCATGAGCTGCAGCATCCCCCTGAACCCTGCACTCTCCACCTCCAGCCGTGGAGGTTGAACTCACACCATAGCAAACATCACCCAGCTGCATGGTCTGAGAGATGGCTTTGCAAAATAATCCCAGGGAACCAAATATAATCCTTCCCAGGAAGCAGCAGCCTGGTAAATCACTCCTACAGCTTTCTTTCATTTTCTTCTGCAACTCGAAAGAACATCAGCAGTGCTCACAGGCAGCAGAGAAACACCAGGATGGAGGTTTTCCCTAGGAAGGGTGCGTGCATGGTGAGAGAGATTATCCTCTTTCAGCTGATAGAAAATTGAAGTTGAGGTCCCATCAATCTCATGCCTGACCATCACAGCAGCAATGAAAGAGCTGAGTCATAAAACCCTGCCCTCCAAATATATAAAAACAAGGGGGGGTTGGAGGAAAGAGCTGGAAAAAACCCCAGTGCAGGGTCTGTAATGGAAACACTAAGCGGCTCCAGCTGGAACATCTGTTCAATGTGATTTCCGTTCCACCAGTCACATCAAAGTCAGCCTCCTGTGAGTTATGCATCGAACATCACAAGTGGGATTAAAATCATGTTTAATAGTTTGATATGCCATAAACTATTTATACTGCAGGAGCCCAGTGGCTCCACGGAAATGCACACCCAGCGTGCTGGGATGGGGAGGAGCAGGGATATTGCTTATCCAAAGCCATTGCTCCAAGCCTCTGCACACACACGTGCAGTTGCTCATTTTTATTCCTTTTTTTTGTCATGGCAAGAAGGGATTTGGCTGCATCTGTATGTTTTTGCAGGAGGTGGGAGGAGGAGAAGGAAAGTGGAGGGTGATGAGGGGCACATCGCAGTGCTGGAGGGTCTCCTGCTGCGTTTATCCTTGGAGCTTTGCAGTGTTTGATTCCTTTTTGCGCTTCCCACTGGGGAGTGGAAAGCCCAGGGCTGAAGTGGCATCTTGGCCTTCGTGAAGAGGTTTGGAAGGGCTTGTCCACAGGGCAGAGGAGCACGGAGGGGGATCTGCCCCGGGCAGGGCAAGTGCCAGCGCAGTGCCTGCAGCCTGTGGAGCTCAGCCTGTGGCCCGTGGAGCTCAGCACGTCATTCCTGAGGTGCCGAGCGGGAGCACTGGGGGCTGAGGGCTTTGCCAAGGTGCTCCCGAGCTGCAGGACTGGTGAGGAGCGATGCTGGTCCCGGTGAGACGCGGCACCTGCGCGAGCACTCACACCCTCTCCTCCCACCGCCTCTGGGCTGGCTCTATCTCATTCCATCATCCAAATTCATTACAAGAAGCCAGGCAGGAATTACAATTGTAACCGAGTGGAATTACATCCTGATGAGTTACAATTTGTGTCTTTTTTCCCTTTAAAATGCCCCGAAACACGCTGGCACATGCAAGCCCACGCTATCCGCAGCACCCGCAATACTCGAAAGCTCAATCCCATTTTTGAAGGGCGAGATCAAAGACTTTAATTCATTTCCCTTTTCTTTTTTTTTTTGTCTTTCTAATTTTATTTTTTTATTATTTTGAGTGCAGGAGGGAGCCGGGCTCATTTTAATACAAAGAAGCTCCTCTCTGTAAATCGTAGGCACAGCTCCTAACCCATCAAACAATGGGGAAGCTACTAAAGAGAAGTGTGATTCATACTTAACAAAGGAAGGTGATTAGCTGTTGTTGTCTAACAATGGGGAAGTGTCAGGATGCCTGGGAATGAATTAGGAGCCCGCTATACATCTCCGGGCTGCTATGTCAGGGAAGCTCATTTATATTCCCAACTGCGCCCATCTTTATTGTCATTTGAATTGCACATTTTAAAATGAAATTAGGGTAAATTGAAAATACCTATAATTTCCCCGTCATAATTTCCCATCAGGAAGGCAGGTGGCTTTGCTCACAACAAAGCCAGGCTCCGGCTGGGTAAATACCACGGGGCGGAGGAGAAGGAGGCACTGGAGCGCCGCCGGGACTCCTCCGCCTTTGCTTCTCCCCTCCTGCCCAGCCACGGGCGCTGCCGAGGCCACTCCGAGACCCCGCTGCCGTGCCCAGGCTGCTGACCTTGCCCCCGGCAGGGCTGGACTAACCCGGGCTTGCTTTGGAGGCAGCTCCCACACCAGTATGCCCAGTTGGAGCCCACACGCTCCAGCAAAGGCGCTGAGCAGGGCCAGGTCGCTCCAGCAGGACCCTGACTGGGTGTGGTGGGGGCAGAGGCCAGCAGGGAAGCTTCCATCCCTGTTAAACACAAGGGCATCCCCACAGGAGCTCCAGCCCTGCCCAGCCCTGCAGTGCTGACCCCACACCCAGCCCAGGGCTCTGGGATGCCCCAGCACAGCTGAGGCCAAGGGAGGTGCCCTGCACCAGGGGTTACCCACCCAGCTTCTCTGCCCTCCTGCCCTGTCACCTGCAGCCTTTCCCCATTTTCCAGCTGGGAACACTTGCTGGAACACTTGGAAGATCCATTGCTGAAGCACTTGGGAGAGGCAGCAGGTAAAGTCGAACACATAACATGTCCTATTTTAGGATATGTTTAGGATATGTTTTTGCATATGTGCAGCAGACTCCCACCTCAAGGGCAGGAGAGCACTTCAGCTGTTGATGAGCCCCAACATTCCCTGCCATGGGACAGCTGCTTCTTCAGGCACCCAAAAAACCTTCCACGAAGCCATTTCTTTCTACTTTTTCCCCTCAAATGAGGTCTCATGCTTAAAACCTAAAGCTGAAGGTCTGACACCCCACCTCAGTCATCACAGAAAATTAAAACAGCTCTGAGTATTCTTCATCTGAACATTTCACCCATTTCCCACTTGCTTTCATTGATTCTTTCCTAAATTTTATTTGCTGCTAGAGCATTTAGATGCTTCTCACGTGAAAAGGAAAGAAACTGAGGAGCAGTTGGAAGACGGGAGCAGCCTGTAACACCAGTAAGGCCTTGGCAGAGATGATTAGGCTGATGAAAGAGCAGAAATGCCACTTTAAAGTTAGAAGATAGACAAAAGATCATTGTTATATAGCGAGATATTAAACTGGTGTGTCTCAAAGCAGGCGAGTTTATGTCCTTAAATGAGAATCTGAGCCAGCAGTCACATTTTCCAAGTGAAATGTTACATCAAATGGTGTCTGTGGCTCCTCTTCCTGTCTTATTCGCTGAAGCCCTTCAAGAGAAGAGCAGCGTTCATGGCATCAGCCTGTCTGACAATTGTTATATGGCTTTAAACTGAAAAATGGCTTCCCTGCCAGAGGGCAGGGTTAGATTAGCTTCCAGGAAGAAATTCTTCCCAGTGAGAGTAGTGAGGCCCTGGTGCAGATTGTCCAGAGAAGGTGGAAGTGTTCAAGGCCATGTTGGATGGGATTTGAAACAACTTGGTCTAGTGGGAGGTGTCCCTGCCCTTAGCAGGGGGTGGAACTGGATGGGCTTTAAGGTCCCTTCCAATCTAAGCCAGTCTGGGATTTTGTGATACCAGGGAGTCTCGGTGCTTTTGCCAGGCTTTCTCACAGCCAGGTTTTGCTCTGTAGCCTGGCAGGCAGCAGGCAGGGAGATGCTGCAGTGTGTCTTTGGGGTGCTCATGGGCCTGTCTCTCTTTGCAGACCCACCCCTGGTGAACCTGTCGGTGGAGCCGCAGCCAGTGCTGGAGGACAACACTGTGAAGTTCCACTGCTCCGCCAAGGCCAACCCTGCTGTCACCCAGTACAGGTGAGGTGGCACTCGTGGCACCCCTGGCAGCTCAGTCCAGCCCTCTGCTGAGAGCATTTCGCCTTTCCCCTCAACACTTCCCCTCCAGGGGACCCAGAAGAGCTCAGCACCTCTGGCTGTGGTTTCTGGTGGCCACTGCACCTGCTCCCCTGTTTCTCACTGCTTGGTGCTCGCTGTGGCTCATCCCCAGGGCCTCTGCTCCCCGCTGCCGAGGGAGCTGGAGCCAGCCCTTCCTCCCTGCTGTGGCAGGGTCCTTATCCCCACTCTGGTGGCTCCCTGGTGCTGCTCTGGCCTTGATGACGCTGTTGCACATTGAGAGGCTCCTTTTCTGCCGCTTGCCGAGTGTCTGTGCGTTCTGCTTTGTGCAGCAGCTCCTCAGTCAGGGATCCATCCGTGCCTGGAGTGGATTAAGAGGCTGGCACTGAGCTGGCAGAGCCATCTGCTTGGGGACACCGTGAGCAGTGCACGCCGAGAGAAAAGTCTATTACGAGAAAATACCTCCCCTTTTCTTCACAAGCTCTTTTATGATTTGAACAGAGCAGCTCTGTCGCCATCTCCATGGAACCCTTAAGTGACCATCATGAGCCTCTCTGTCCCCAACACGGTGGAGCTGAGCTCGGGAGGGGCCAGAGCAGAGGTGCAAGTGCTGGAAATGTGAGGGAACGCTGGAGATGGGAATCTCCTTGAGTGGGACATTCTCCCTGAGTGAGTGGGGTCATCTCTGCTATCCATAGTCTGCAGTGCCCCTGCGCTGGCCACAGTGATCTCGGAGCAGGGCACAGGTGGTTGAGGAGATTTAGAGCAGGAGGAAATGTGTCACTGTTGCTGAGCGAGGTCTGGGCTGCAGATGTGCATGGGGTCCCTGTCAGCCCCAAGCCTCCCTAGGTCCTCTCTTCTTCAGGGAAAGGACCTGAGGAGCAGCTGGTGCCGTGCCAGGGCAGGTTTAGGTTGGATTTCAGGAAAAGGCTCTTTTCCTAGAGGTGCTGGCACTGCCCAGGCTCCCCAGGGAATGGGCACAGCCCCAAGGCTGCCAGAGCCCCAGGAGCCTTTGGACAGCGCTGCCAGGGATGCCCAGGGTGGGATTGTTGGGGGGTCTGGGCAGGGCCAGGGGCTGGACTCGATGATCCTTGTGGGTGCCTCCCAGCTCAGGAGGTTCTGTGATTCTGTGAGTGCTCATCCAGGGATTGATGAGCAGGAGAGCAGATGCTCTGCACTGTGCAGATTTGCTGCCATGGGCCCCTGGCTTTGGGTGTGAGGTCTCCTGCATCAGGGAACGCCCCTCCTCTCACAGATTTTTTTGTCTAAGCAGACAAAATACGGGTATGGGAAGCAGGGCAGGCTGTCAGCACACTTTGGGAGAGAAGAGCTTTATGGAACCAAGTACATCCCTGTCCTGCCTCATCCATCAGCCACTCACCCCTCGTGCCTGGAAGGCCTGAGCATGCACACACACACAGCATCCGTTCTGGCTCTGCAGAAGCATCCATGGGTAACAGCAGAGCAGGCACCTCTGGGGACAGGTTACCATCACTTGTTAGGCTCGTACAGCTTAATTAGTACAATCGAGTTTCCTGGTAGGAACGATTCCTTCCAGCTGGATATCAGCACAACAAAGCAATAATTGTGTTCCTGGTTACACAGAAGAGTTATTAATTCAAGAAGTCAATTAATGTCAAAGATACAAATAGCTTTGGTTTCATATTTACAGCTGGTAGGAAAACAAAGTACATGGCAGGCTAGGGGGAGAACCCACGTGGTTCTTACCCCAGGATTGGTTCTGGTACAGTCCAAGGCAAAACAACCATTTCTGGTCAAGGAACCAGACAGTGGCAAGACCCTGGCAAAACTTCTACTCCATCAGCCTGATTCTCAACAAAGAAACCTTCCACATCATCCCTGTACCCAGATGGGCTGATCCCTTGTGCACTGGAGCAGCCTGGAGGGCTCCAGTGTAGGGTTTCCACTTCCTTGGACAGGGACAGGACTCGGGGAATGGCTCCCAGTGCCAGAGGGCAGGGCTGGATGGGATTTTGGACAGGAATTGTTCCCTGGGAGGGTGGGGAGCCCTGGCACAGGTGCTCAGAGCAGCTGTGGCTGCCCCTGGATCCCTGGCAGTGTCCAAGGTCAGGCTGGATGGGGCTTGGAGCAGCCTGGGACAGTGGGAGGTGTCCCTGCCCAGGCTGGGGGGAAACAAGAAGAGCTTTAAGGTCCCTTCCAGGCCAAACCATTTTGGCATTCTGTGATTCCTCTTGGCTGTTTCCACCCATCCATGCTCAAGCCAAGCTGTGTTGCTTTTCTCCACCAAGCAGAGGTGGACACAACTCCCTTCTCCCATCTTTGCTGCCATTGCAGTTTTTACTGTCCTGTCTGGCTGCAAATGCACCCCTCTGCCCTCTTCCTTCCTTCTCACCCATCCTGAGCCCACAGATCTTGTCACCCTTCCTGTCCCCTGAGCCTCCATGATTCTACTTTGCTGCGGGATTCATTTCATGATGGATTTTACTCTTAAAACTAACGGCATGTTTTTTCAGGCTATGCTTCCCCATAAAGAGGGGTTTGGGTGGGGATAAAAGAAGAGGCATGACAAATTCAATCACACTGGGTCTTTCATTTCTGGAGTTCCCTTAACCTTTATACTTCACACAAGGCTTTTTCCCTACCACTGTGACAAGCAAACAGGACTCAGCAGTGCTCACTGGGGCTTCCTTCTGCTTAAAGGCTCTGATTGACGGAGGGGGGATTTGTCTCCCTTCCATAAGATCCCAAAGCTCTTCACTGTGTAAAAGTGGCAGATGTCTCTGCACTGAAGCTTGGAGCTCTCCAGAGTGGGACATCCAAGCAAGGAGCCCCCTGCACCTTGACCCTGGAGAGGATATGGGACGTGTAAAGCCCCAGGACTGAGGCATCTGGAAGTTTGAGAAGGCAGAGCATGAGCTTGGTGTCATCCCCAGGGTCACTCAGGACCCAACCACTGGTGAAAATAACTTATTCTGCCTTAAAAATAACAATAGGAAGCTTGATTTTTTTTTTCTCCTCGGCCAAGGACCCCTTTGATATATCTCCTATGGCTTCCCTTATGCTCAGACAGAGATCCCAGATCTTCGGACAATATTTATTTCTAATCCCCTCCAATATGTTTGTCAGTAAATAACTCTGAACAGCCCAAATCCCCTTTTGTGGGCATAAATCCACAGCCAGCCCCACAGATCCATCCCTGCTACCAACACACCAGCAAGCTGTCACCTTGCTGGAGTTTTTGAGGAGCCATAGGTTTTGTATTGGGTTTGCATCCTGGGTTTTCATCCCGCGAAAAGCACATGAGGTCAAATATCTCACCCATAGATGTTCCCTTGGGAAGCATCCGTGATCTGGGCTGTCTTGGAGCCACTAAACCAGCTCCGTGGTCCTGCCAACCCAAGACTTTAAGCCCAGTGCTCTTATTCTCTTAGTTAGGAGGGCAAGGGAAAAGAAACAAAATTCAACACAATTTCCCAAGAGAAAAAAATTCCTCCCCTGCTCTTACAGAGAACATCGTTTTGATGAAATTGAGCTGCTTTTTCCTTAGGAAGTTTTCTTCATGCTTGCTTATATAATCACACACAGGTCGAATTTAATGCAAGAAAAACCTGGTTGGAAAAAAGACCTCAGAGTGATCCACTCCCAGAGCCAGAGTGGAAAGTTACAGCCTGTGTTTTCTCTTCTGAAGGCAGAGGGTTAATGGTATTTTCTCAAAACAGATTTTCACAAAATCTTTGGCCTCAGTGGTATTTTCTAAGTGAGAATCCCTCTTCTTTAAAATCTGCTGGCATCTCATGGTGTTGGGAAGCAGGTGGGGCTGGGGCAGGCTGTCCTGTGCTGGAGGCACGGCTCCTCTGCTCCTTTCCTTAGCTGAGGACACTGGAGCTGAAGTCCCAGGCCTCCTCCCTCGCTGGCAGCAGCTGTTTCCTGACAAGGAGCAGCACTTTCCCCAGGGAGGTTTGTTTGCCCACGATGTCACCTGGGCTGTCACTCCCTTCTGGATGCAGGACAGGCCGGTGTCACCAAAAGCAAGTGGAGGGCAGAGGCTGGTGAGGTGTCACAGTGATCCTGAGCAGAGAGTTCTGGCACAGGGCTGAATTAACCCTCTGGGTTTGCTCCTTTGGATGCTTTCCCTCCTTCCATATAGAGCAAGCTTTGCACAGACACATCTTACACTTTCTGTAGGGTCTTACTCCCCATCTGGCCTGGGTTTATCCCACCTTTGTCAGGTTCCCTTTGGAGCTGACGAGCAGCTCAGCCCACCAAAAAGCTCCTTGGTGTTGCCAGTGCAGCATCCTCCACTTGGAAAAGGCTCCAGGGGACCTGAGCTCCTTGGCAGCACTTCCATGGACAGGTCCCCACCATGGACGTGGGGCTGGAAGCCCAAAGAGGCTCCCTGGTGTCCCAAGGGTTGGAGGGGACCACACTGACCTTTCCTGTCCCCCTCTCTTGAGGCACTGCCAGCCTCTGCCAGCCCTTTTGCAGGCAGAACATCCCAGTGCCAGGCTGGAGCAGCAAACGGCTCCAGCCACGTGTGGGCACAGCCCATCTCAACACCCTGCCTCCCACACACGTCTGCAGCTCCCTAGGCAGGTCTGGGATGGGGAGGGGAGAATTTGGGGATTTACTGGCTTTCTTTTGCTGCAAGCAAACAGGCAGGAAAGGGAAAGGGAGAGTAATTAGCTGTCGCCGTTGTTCTGCTACCTGCGATGGCGGGCAAAATTAATGGAAGGCAACAGAAGTCAGGGCTACGTGAACCGACTCCCAACCAAGCCTCCTCTTTGCTCCCTTCAGATCTCTCTATTTGCCAATCTTCTCGTGGCTTTTGATGTTTGTTGTGTGTCTGTGGGGTGTTTTTTTGCTGTTATTATTTATCACTCTCAGTAAGAAAGAGAATCTTTAAAGCGGCAGAAGAAAATGGGAAGGTTTAATATTGCAGGAGGCAGAGTCCCTGAGCCTTTCGGGCTCCTTGGCTGATGATTATTTTTGCAGAGCTATGGGGAGTTGGTGCAGGCAGGGCAGTGATACAAATCTCATTCTGTGCATCCACACAGAGCTCTCGCCCCCAGGGCTGGCAGAGACCTTTGCAAATAATGTTATCTTTGGCAGCAGAGGGGGACATGTGGAGCCACCTCCCAGCACCAGCTGCAGTTCTGGGCACCACTGCACTTCCAAAGAAAGGTGTGGGTCTGAGAGACAGACACACAGACATAGCTGGGAAGAGGGAGACGTCCCTCCCAGCCGCTGCAAGGTGTTGAGCACAGCAGCTGTGAGCAGCTCTTCATAGCTGAGGGATGTTGCAGAAGGCCCAGCAGGTACCGCAGCAGGAGCAGAGGTCAGGAGGAGCTGGGGGGCATTTATTTGTCAGCCACCCAAGGGATGGTGCTGCCCCACTTCTTCCCATCCCACGGCCAGTCCGGGATCACAGCAGGATCAGTCCAAGCAAGTTCCACCACCTTTGCTGGGCTGAAGCCCAGGGTTCCACCTGCCCAAATCCTCCTGCATCAGTGAGTGGCAGCTGCAGCTCAGGGCTTGAGCCTCACCATCCCCCTGGTCACGGTGTGTTGAGCTCAGAGCCATCCCACCCTGTCCTTCCCCTGGAGCACTGTTTGTTTGTTGGCTCAGTAAGCTCGGGCCAGCAGGAAAGCCCTTGCTCAGTAAATACTGTTTTATCTCTGAACAGTAGCTCGCTGTCACTCATTAAATATTAATCCAAACTCAACTGCTTCTTAACAAGGTTTTCTTTAAAGGTGTTAGGGCTTGAACACATCTGGTGGGAGGCAGTGTCCTGGCTTTGCCCAGGGAAAACAAAGGAACAACAACAGGGAAAAGATCCCTGCTCCTGTTCCCCCAGCCTTCTCCACAGGATGGGCATTTCCCACGCAGCTTTAGGAAAACAAGTGGGTGAAGAGCCCAAGTGCTTTTGGTAGATCTGGTGTCTCCAAGGATTGTACGTGGCCAGGTACAGGTTTGGGGTGTTTTGGCTGCTGGTCTCGTGGAAAAAAAGTGGGAGAGTTTTGTGAGTTCAGGCAGATACAGAAAAATTTCACCTTATATAAAGGAGCTGTGAGAGAGAAAGAAAAAATCACAGTGTGCATCATCTGTGCTTTGGGCTGCCTGTCTTACACTGTGCATCTTGAGGCATTCCTCCCACGGAGACACATTCCCACAGTTTGTTTGAACAAACCTGGGGAGAAGTTCAAACTCCACAGAGCTTTGCTGCTCCTTACCCTTTGAGCCTTGTCTGCACTATTTGGGAACCTGCTGGCATCTCACCAGATTTTCTCATGAGATGTCTCAGCTCCCACAGGGGAATCAAGTTCTTCAAGAGCACGTGCCCCATGTCTTGCTGGAACAGCTTGGAAGTTTGCTCAGACACTTGAACCAGCTCCCTCGTGGCTCAGCATTGCTTTGGAGCCTGGCAAAGAGCAGGAAAAGCAGCAGAAAACTAGGGAAGGAGGGAATGAGCAGCTGGCCAGCCTTGCTTGGCTTGGCAGAATGATTGCACTTTCACTGCCCCAGTGGATGTGGCTGGATGGACCAGCTCATTGCCAGGAGCATTTCCATCATCAGTCGGTCATGGGCTCAACACACAGACCCAGCTTCTCCAAAACAAATCCCAAGGAGAGAGCCAAGAGACATTCCCTACTGTCCCTGAGTGATTGGTTACGGCAGAGGAGGAAGCCCAGGATGAAGGTCAGCATGTCTTGGAATCACAGAATCAATTAGGTTGGAAAAATCCTCTAACATCATTGAGTCCAACTGTTTCCTCTGCAGTTCCAAAGCCACCACTCACCCGTGTCCCCAAGTGCCACATCCACACATCTTTTAAATTCCTCCAGGGATGGGAAGTCCACCACTGTCCTGGGCAGTCTGTTCAAATGTCTGACCCTCATTTTAGTGAAGAAATGTCTCCTAATATCCAATCTAAACCTCCCTTGATGAAATTTGAGGCTGTTTCTACTTGTCCCACGTCACTGATTTGCATGGGAATCCTATCCCTAATTCCTCACACTGATTTCCCAGGGGTCAGACCTGTTCCATGCCAGAGGCCTGTCCCCAGGGATACATCCTTAGCAGGATAAAAGGAAAGGTGAAATAAAACTGCCTCCCACATCCAGGCAGTGAGGAGAGCTGGGCTCATAAATGGGCACACCCTGTTTCATCAGAGCAGGAGGAGGCCACATCTCTAATAGGGTCAAGGAATTGAGGTCTTAGGGAAGGAAGAGCCACAAGAATTGTTTGCTTCTGCCAGGTCGGGTAAGCAGAAGGAGAAATCACCTCAGACAGTGGGAGCAAGATGTCTCTGCTCCAGCTAGATCTCCATTGCTTCTTTGCTTGGTCAGTCAAGCTTCTGGATGTGCACAGATCTCTGTTCCTGGGTGAAAGGCCAGGGAAAGGCCTTTTTGGAGATTAAACCCATTCGTGACACCAGAGTTGTCCCTACCTCTAACATTCAGCTGAATATATTCACAGATCCAAAGGCAGTAAAGGCCAGAAGGGATTATTGGATCATTGGAAGCTGATCAGAGATTCAGGGCGATGATTTCATTGGCAACTTCTGAGAGAGAAGTGGGAAATGATCCATTTAATTGGCACTGCCTCTGGCCAAGCCAGAGCAGGGGCTGTTTTCCTTCTTCTGGCACTATAAAACCTGGATATATTTTAATATGCAATTCCAGTGGCTTTTAAAAGTGTCTCCTGGGAGTTGGTGTGTTTTTGTATTCCTTGTTTTCCTCTGCCCATTCATGGAAGGCTCAGGATAAAAGTGACCAACTCCTCGTGCATTCCCAGAGCTTCTGATCACTGAGACCACAACCAAACTGGCCAAGGAAGAGGGATCTGCCATAGTAACTCTTATTAAACTATAATCACGCCTCTCAGTATTTAAAAGGGACTGTCAAGGGTTTGAAATGCTGCAGGGCCCCAGTGGCTGCAGACAAGGTGTGAAGTCTGTGGATGCACAGGCACTTTTCTCCATATCCCTTGCACTCAGTGTCCCACTCAAGGGAAAATCACCCAGACTTCTCCTCTGGGGACTGCACGAGGACCCTTTCAAGGCTGTGGAAGGTGTTGGAATCAAGGTCCTTTCCTACCCAAACTATTCCGGGATTCTATGATCTGGGGCACCCCCACATGAGCTTCTGTTGACTCTCAGGGTCCCAGCTGCCCAGAAAGCTGCAGAGAGATGAGGTGGGGAGCAGCTCAACAAATGTCTGGTCCAGACCAGAGCCATTTCAGCATCTTTAAATGGAATGGTCAGTTGGATTTTGCTGCATTTCTTGGCACACTTTGGACCTTCTCCCCCGCAACCAACTCCCTCCTCCAGTCCAGCTTGGGAAAGTTCTCATTTATGCCAGTGTGCAGTTTTTGTTGCCCTCCTCCCCCCGCTCCCATCTGCTCCCTCCCGCTCCAGTGGCCGAGGCTGCCGTCTGTCCAGCGGCAGGAGCTGGGAGCCCATATGCTGTCCCCCGGCAGGGCTGTCACCTCTCCTGCTGCCTCCCACAGCCAAACTTGGCAGGGGAGGGAAGAGAAGCTGGAGTGGGGAAGGGGCCTGCAGGCATTTCACAGCAGTAACAGAATAAATCTAATTTATAGACATAGCAAAATGCAGCTAAAGCGGGAGTTGAAATAAATGCAAAGCACACTGAGGTCTCAAGTTATCGGCACTGTAACATTTTGCCTGACTATCTCTGTTTTCCCGGGTTTGTCTTTGTAGCTTCCTTCCAGACAACTGGACCTTTGCTCTGAAGTGAAAATGAAAGCTGGGGGAAAAAAAAATACCAGGAAATGAATTCTTCAGATCTCCTTTGTGATGCATCAGCCCCATCTGCCAGCTCCCTGTGACAGGGAATGGAGCGTAGCTGGGTGGCAGGTGGAGAGACAGGCTTTAGAAAAAGGAAATAAAGTAAAATAAAAGGCACAACTATCCCGGCAGCTGAGAAGTGAGACTGGGCTGCTGGGGGGGCTCTGCCAAGGTACAGAGCTCTAGGTGAGGCTAGGAAAACAGAGTTGGAAGAGCCTTCACTTACGGAGGTGTGAGGACAGGGAGATTTGTCTTCCCATTCCCTGGCTTGTCAAGGTAATGGGAACAAGCGGGTGGGAGATGTTCAGAGGCAGCTTGAACTAATTAGGAGAGAGTGTAGAGGAGAGAGAGTCTGATGGAGCGGGGGGAAAGGCAAGGGGAAGGAAAATGCTTTGTACTGGTGAACACCATTGCTGATGTAGAGATGATGAAAAGTACCAAAGCAAAGAGTGATGGAGCAGCCAGCCTGGGGCTGGATGGAGCCTCCCCGATGGTGGGACTGCCAGAAGAGGCTGGGTGCTCCAGGAAAGCTCACAGGTGTGCCCCATGGCGTGCTCCATGGTGGTGCTCATCACCATCCCAGCCAGGACCACCGGCTTCCCAGGAGTCAGCAGCATCGTGGGTTTTCCAAACTCTGCTCCAGCCCTTTCCCAGCGTTAGAGTGGACCTGTCTCCAAAGCAGCCTCTCATTTCCAGCAGACCTGAGGGTTGTGGTTGTGTTTTCCCAGCCTTGTCAGTCACCTCTCCTTCAAGACTTGCTCCTGGAGCTGGGAATGTGATTTGGAAGGGAGCATCATTGCCTCCTCTGGCCACATCCCTTTGCAAGAAGTGGCAGCTTTTTGAGCCTAATTTAGCAGTCTTTAATCTGAGTTATTCTAAACCACACTTGCCACTTCCTTCATGCATTCCCGCAGGATGATGGGTTGATTTCACAGAACGAAAAGCCTTAAGCAAATCTTGTCACACAAGAAAATTGATTTTTCAAAACTGACTTTTACAAGATTACTGGTGGTTTTTTTCCCCTCATCTTTCTTCTGTATCGTTCCCTTCCAGTCTCACGAGGTGGCTTCAGATCTAAGGAAATTAGAGATGCTGTGACTAAATTGAAAATGTAAAAATGGGGAGAAAGAGGGGGAAAAAAGGCACCCAGCACCTCCTCCGCTGCTGCCTCTGAAGGATACAGCTGTGTGTGCTTGTGAAGGAGCAGAGCTGTCTCCTTGACCTCTCCCACTGCCTTAACATCGATGCCACGTCACAATAGAGTCTGTCCAAGGATTATACCTCACAGACATCCCCTGATGAGCATTCCTTGCTGGTTCCAAGCTAGATCACGGGGTTTTTGCATTCTCTCCCTCAATCTGTACGTATTATTTTATCTTTTGGAATTAAAAAAAACAGTTTCCCCCTGCTGCTCAGTTCAGAGACATCGCAATGTGTTTTGTTAAAAAAAAGAAAACAGAGGAAGAGTTGCCTTGAAGTTGTTTCAGACAGCTTAAAATATGCTAAGCTTTTGTGTTTCTGCCACATAAATAATGAATCCTCTTACAGCTTCTGAGTCAGGAAAGACGTTGATTTAAGAGGCCTTCAGCTCTGTTTGAGGCTTTTCTGCCAGAAGGGGAAGAATGTGACCAGGGATGAGCGGGGCATGAAGGATGAAGCAGAGTGTGCAAGGAGGATGTGGGATAGGGACAGAGGTGGCACCCACCACAGCCCTGCAGGAGCTGTTCTAAGGGATTTCACTCCTTGATTCCCTCTTTGCTCCTCTATTGCAGATTTTGAGGGCTAGAGGTGTGTTTAAAAGGAGGAAAAATCTGTGAGTATCTACTTCTGTCACTGTCTCTGCCCCAGTAAAACAGCAGGGATTTGGTGACTACAGCAGCATCAGTTGTTCATTTGATTCATTCTCCAAGGGCCACCCCTGGAGACATCTCTACCAAAAGAGTGGTCAGGAAAGCTGCAAAATGTAGGCCAGCAGGCATGGCAGGAGAATGGGAAAACCCAGGGGGTGCTGGTGTCCCACAGCCAGCCCAGTGGGTCCCACATGACCTCCAGGACCCAGTGACTTCCCCAGCACCCATGACTGGGCACTGGCAGCCAAAGGGCTCATCCTGCCATATATCAGCTGCTGGAATGTGCATCCACTGCTGAGCTGGAGCTGGGAAGTCAGGCTGAGTTCGTCAGGAAACAGAAAACCAAGAAGCAAGGGACAGGCTGGCCCAGGCTGAGCTGGGGCAGGGGAGCCATTCCTCCCCAAAGCTGGGTGGCAGCGGTACCTGTGCCAAGGCCATGCCGTGCACCCTGAGCATCCTCTGCACCTGGCATGGAGTAATCTTGGCACAGCTGTTCGGGTACACAGCACTTACCCTTGCACAGCCCATCCCAGAGACACCTCGTCATGAGACTGGGGAGTAATCCTGTTCACTTCGGGTCTCAGAGGTACCCTTGGCTCTCTGTTCCACTCTAGAAGCTGATGGCAAATATTAAAGCAAAGAGAAAAGGCACGGTGTTGTCTCTGGATTAGAAGGTTGTTTGTAAAGCATCAACCAGAATTTACTGCTCAGCTCCACTTTGTTACTGAAGTGGGTTGTGAAGAACTTCATGGTTGTTATTTTTGGAGATGTCTTTTTTCTTTATTTTTTTTCTTTTTTTTTACTTTTGAAATGCTGTTTCATGCTGTTTTATGCAGAAGTCAGTAAATAATCACAGACACAGCCACATTGGGTTGTTTGCCCATGACACAGCTGAGAAAAGTGGACTCTGTCAGGGTGTCAAGGGCATTCCAGAGGCTTGAGAGAAAAGAGACACTTGACCATAATTTTGGGCATGGAAGGATGGATGGATGGATAGATGGATGGATGGATGGATGGATGGATGGATGGATGGATGGATGGATTGGATGGATGGCTGAGGGAGCTGGGGTTGTTTCAGCTGGCAAAAAGGAGTCTCAGGAGAGATGTTATTGCTCTCTACAGCTGCCTGAATGAAGGTTGTAGTGAGGTCAGGGTTGATTTCTTGTCTCAAGTAACAAGTAATAGAATAAGAACAGCCTCACATTGCACCAGAGGAGGTTTATATTGGATGTTAGGAAAAACTCCTTCCCCAAGAAGGCTGCACGGTGCAGTCTGCCCATCCCTGGAGGGATTTTGAAGGTGTGTAGCTGTAGCACTTGGGGACATGGGCTATGGTGGCCTTGACAGTGCCAGGTAATGCCCAGACTTGATGACCTTGGAGGCCTTTTCCAAATAGAGCAATTCTGTGATTCCATGGATTAATTTGATACTGAAAAGATGAACAGATCTTTTGGTGAACTCATAACTTTATTCTGCTCTCCTGTGAGCTGCCTGTGTTTACATTAGCACAAGGGAACACACTTTGGGTATTTATTATTCCTCCTCATGACTTGCCAGATCCCCAAGCTGCTCACACTCCAGCTAGCAGAAGTCCAAGTTCCTTACACAGAATTCCCTGCCCTTGGCATCTTCTGTGAGGAGATTCCCACAAAGTGAGGGCTCAACCCATCTCACCCAGGGTGACTCAGCTGCTTCTGTTGATAATCCTAACATGAACCTGATATCCTGTTGATAATCCTAATGTGAGCCATCTGATCTAGACACAGTTGAGCCCTGAATAATTAACTGTTCTGGCAGGGCATGCCCGGGAACCTGCCAGAGAAGGAGCTGTGCCTCACACCAACCTGAGGACATGCCAGGAGTCAGACAGAGCACAAGGAGCAAGCCTGAGCGAGGGATGGGAACAGTGGCTGTCACAGGGAAGGAGAAGCTTTAGGAATACTGCTGGGGCTGGAAAGTCAGACAGAGGCAGCTCAGGCTGGTGGGCACTATTTTTGGTGGCCCAAAGCATTGTTTGGATGTTTGACATATCCAAGGTTGACCACCATCCTTGAAGGGTTAATATAAACTTGGCCTGAAGTCTGTCTCCTCTTGCCATGCCAGAGAGAGGGCAGACCCTCTCATGCTACAGAGATCAAACCACAAAGCCCCTGAAAACATCCCAAACTCAGGACCAGGTCAAAGCCTCAGAGGAACTTTAGGAGCCAGCCAAGAAAAAGAAAACCCTTGGAGAAGACCCAGACACCCAGCGAATCTCTGTTGCATGAGTTCCATGTGCGGAAAGGCGGGGGCCGTTCCTGCCTGCTGTGCCAATCCTTTCTGCCCTGAAATGTGTGGATTTGGCAGCTGCAGTGATCTGGAACACGAGGTCCCAGCCCAGCGCCAAGATCCCCGTGCAGCAGCTTTCTTATGCTGATGAAGACCTGTGAGTTTCTGTCCCCATTCACCATTGTCTTTTTCCTGCCAATCTCAAAGGAATTGCGCATCGAGGTGTAAAGTTGCAAAGGCCTCAAGCACAGGTGGAAAATAAGAATTGGGATAGAGGGAAAGGCAAGTTTGAGCAGCTTCACGGCGCTAAAATTCAGTTTGCACTGAGGAGGAGGATAAACACAGCAGAGAATTAGCTCTTCAACGTGCCAGCATCCTTAAATCTGGCTAAAGACATTCTGCTACAGGGGTGGAGTGGGCTAGGAAGACCCCAGAAAGGACTAATCCTGTTAAACGATTTGAGAAAACACAAACCACGTGATGAAATTGGATTACCCAAAATAATAGTTAAGCTCTTAGTCATGTCTATTGTGTGGCAGGGTAAGCCAAGATGATGTAGGCAGGAAAAATGAAATGCAGCATCACCGTCAAAGAGGTAAAAAACTCCCCGAGGAGAGGTGACATCTCCAGACTCATCCAGGACTGGGAGTTGACTCACATCCCCAGTATTTCCCCGGGATAAGCAGTTTTGGCAGCTGGCTGTCATAGTCTGAATGATTTTAAACTTTCTCCACATACATTAAAATGAGGAATTTAATATTCATAATTTAACTTGGAGAGAAAAATTACAATTTTAATATGATTCTATGACTCTGGGGCCAAAGCTTCTTGAATCTAAAGTCCCCTCCTTAGAGGGAAAAAGAGTTATTGTGAAAGAGGGTGGGTTTGTGAAAGGGGAGAGGCAGAAAAACATCCACAGTGGCAAGAGAAGTACCAAACAGGGATTAATGGGGACAGGTTTGGTGCCCAGCCCTGTCATGTGATGGAGTGGAGGAGGAGGAGGGATTTTAAACAGCAGGATTAAAACAGGACAACATCTAAAGCATCTGCACTGTGTTTTGATCTGTCACAAAACCAGCTCAGTTTTCAGAAGGAATCACCCAGTCCCTGAAGTTTGATGCTTTCCCTTTGAAACACAAACAGCTTTTCCAGCAGGGCCTCTCTGGTTTCCTTCAGGACAAGGGTGTGAGGGTCCTGGTGCAGGGATGGAGCCGGGGGCACATGCTGGGAAGGGCTTGGGCCACCCCCTCCGTGCTGCTAAATCCAGAGTCTGCTGGGGCTGCTCTGCCCTGCACGTGCACTGGGCAGGGTTTATTCCCCACCTGGCCAGGCCCAGCCCCTGGGCTCCAAGGCCTCTCCATGCCTCTGGAGCTCTGTGCAGTGCCCATTGATTATCCACACGGCTCATCAGCCCTCTCCAGCTATTCCCCACGGTTGATCAGTCAAGTCATTGACAAGTTAACAGCTTTGTTTACTTCTTCCTCTCGCTTCTGCAGCCAATTTGTTCCAATCACTGTGCTAAGACTGTTTTGATTGGTTTCTCTCCAAAAATGAACCATGGTGGGTTCATGGACTGGTGGCATGGTTTTAATTGTGTCATTTGGGAGAGAGAAAAACCTTCTCACCTCACTTCCTTCAGGTTCCTGTGCCGTGACCTGACCCCAGGGTGTCCCTAATAATCTCTCCTCCTGGACCCCAATGCCCCTCTCATAGCTGATTTCTCATTGAACATCTTCAAGTGTGATTTGTGAAGCTCTAAGTAGCCCCTCATGGATTTTTCCCACCCAAGGGACCTGCTGATACTGAGGAGGAGATGCAAAACCCAGGCACTGCCCTTGAAGACTACAGCTGATGAGCAATCAGGCTCATCCCAGCCTCCTGGCTTGGCAGGAGTGGGAACACTAGAGCTGAGATGAGATGGAAAATCAAGCCAAAATTTTCCTCTGCAGTGAGGTGTTATTATTATCATCAAAATCCCAGAGTGTTTAAAAACAATCCAAGCCCAGTAGCAGCAACTGTTGCATCATGGCGAGCACAATCAGACACCAAACATGTCCTTGTCAGGGGTAGAAGTCTGAAATTTGGGAAAAGGTTGCAATCTTTCTCCTTGTTTATTTGTTTAAAAAAAGAAAAAGGTGGTGGGAGGGAAATAGGCAGGAGGAGATGAGCAAAGTTGGCATCTCTGCATCTGAGCATTTCCACCATTAGAACTCGAGGTTCACTTCGTGGTGGAGCCAAGATCCCTAAATTGGGATAGAGAGGTTTGGGAAGAGGCCGTCCCTGCAGCAGCTGTGTGTGCATGGAGGTTTGTCAGGATGGGTGCTGGAGGCTTGGAAGCCTTTCCTTGAGTACAGTGGATGCAATACACAAGGAAATCCCTTTCCATGTGCTTTCTTCCCCCCTAGTCAGCACAGGTGAGGCCATATCTCAAATCCTGTGGCCAGTTTTGGGCCCCTCACTACAAATAAAAAGACATTTTGGGGCTGGAGCGTGTCCAGAGAAGGGAATGGAGCTGGGGAAGGGGCTGGAGACCAGGAGTTCCTGAGGGAGCTGGGAAAGGGGCTCAGCCTGGAGCAAAGGAGGCTCAGGGGGAATTTCTGGCTCTGCACAGCTCCTGACAGGAGGGGACAGCCAGAAGGGTCAGGCTCTGCTCCCAGGGAACAGGGACAGCACAAGGGGAAATGGCCCCAAGCTGCCCTAGGTCAGGTTTAGGTTGGATATTAGGGAAAATTTTTTTCATAAAGGATGTTGTCAGGCACTGGCACAAGCTGCCCAGAGCCGTGGTGGTATCACCATCCCTGGAGGTGTTTAAAAAAACGTGTGGTCATGGTGTTGATGGACAAGGGTTAGCACTAACCTCGGCAGTGCTGGCTTAGCAGTGGGACCAAGGATCTCAGAGCTCCTTTCCAACCTGAACAATTCCCTGGAATCTGTGATTCCACACCCCAGTCCCCGTGCTCAAAGGCCAGCCAAGCCTCAGCCAGAATTCCCAGGGCTCTTTCCTCTTGAGCTTGATGAAAGCCAAGCTGGAAGGCCCAGCTGTGTGATGCAGACGGGGAGAGGCTGCCCAGGGCCTGCCCAGCTGAGAAATGAGCCCAGGCTCAGAGCAGGAGGCGCAGGAGCTGTGCGAGGCCCACACGTCTTCATTAGGGAGGGAGCAGGCGGGAGAAGAGGAATAACCCCATACATCACCATTATGAAAATTTACCCGTAATAAAGAAATAATTTGTGCCATGCATCACGCCAGAGCCGTGCGGGGGGTTCTGCGACACCGCTCGGGCTGGGGACCTCACTCCATCATTTCTCACGAGGCTGTCACCAGCAGGAGCCATCCATTGTCCCTGTCCCCTCTGGACCTCCAAAGGAGGCCAGAATGTCATCATCAAAACATCATCTCCTCCCCTGGAGGACACCAAGGCTCAGGGGAATTTGGGGTGGTGCTCACAGCATCCTGCTGGAGACTTCTCTCCTAGGAGGGAGAGAGGAGAGGACTGTCACATCACACACTCGGTACTGCTGGCAATAAAGCTACAAAACCCATTCTCTGAGCAATTTGTAGCAATTAATAGCCATTCCTAGGAATGAAATGTTAATTAATTCTTTCCCTCAGCCATGCATTTATTTAAGGTATTTGTGGATGTTCTTGGTACTTTTATTAAGCAATTAAAATGCATCCAAGAAAATATTTATCCATTTTAAGTAATTCTTAGTAAACAGATTTATATGGCAAGCAACCACTTTATTTTGCATTGTTAATTAAAACCGATGACACACTCCACTTCCCTGGGTTATTCACTACCAGAGCAGCCACGCTGCCAGGACTGCTCGTTCAGAGCTGCTGGCAGCTCCAAAATCCTCCCTGGCAACCTGCAGGGTGGATTTGTGCGGTGCCTGGTGGGGCATTTTGGAGTCCAGAGAGCCCCAGCAGCCCCGTGTCAACCCCTAGAAGTTCCTGTGCTGCTGGAAGGAGCCGTAGCCTGATGAAGACCTTTCTAAAGAAGATTTTATAGGGTCCTACAGCTTTCCCAGGGCTGGGAAGTCACTGGTTTGTCCCCACACGCTGGGTGTTGAAGGATTACAAACCCTTGCAGACAGGGAGGTGTTCATCCAGGTGGGCACGAGCATGGATGAGGCGCGTGTTCCTCCCCAGACTGACACCCTGTGGGGTTTGCTGTGCTCTCACTGGGAGCTTGGGGAACTCTTCAGGGGCTCCACCAGCCTGGAAGCTCAGCCAGAAAAAGGATTCCTGGGGAAAAAGGATGGAACTGCTGGGTAAAACCCCCTGTGCAGAAGGGAGATGCAGCTGAGCATCCCACTGAGAGCACAGGTGTGTCATCCCAGCCTTCGGCAGGTTTCCTTCAGAAACCAGAGCAGAAGAAGAAAAAACACTAAGACATGAAAACCAAAACAAAGCCCCAGCATTGTTTAGGAGCTGACAAATCCCAAACTGCCCTCTCTTATTTGCTTGTATGTACTCTTAGTTGGGAAGCAATCAATGGAGTCAGAAAAATGCTATTTCCCTGAAGAATGTCTCCTTAGAAAAGTTCCTCCCTCTCACTTCAGTGTTAAAAGGACCCACTGCAGGTATTCTATTTCTTGTTCATTCTTTAATCACCATCTTTTCAGCTCTGACTGTAAAAACCCCTTTGAAACTTGGATCAAAATATCTCTTTCCTAGTTTAAATTTGTTTTCTTCTATCACCGGAGCAAATTCAATTTTCAGAAGATACTGAATTGGGAGGCACCTGGTACTCCCTCCAGAGAGGCCAGAGGAAAACAAAAGCACATTAGAAATATGGGAAAGGAAACAACAGAATGAAACGCAGCCCACAGGGGAAGAAATGCCCATCTGGGGACACAGACTGAGATGGTGCTTGGTGAAGAGAAAGGAAGATGAGAAAATGTGCACATCTCTGCCCTGGAGCCAGGCTGGGAGAGCTGGAGGTGTTCAGCGTGGAGAAGGCTCCAGGGAGAGCTCAGAGCCCCTGCCAGGGCCTAAAGGGGCTCCAGGAGAGCTGGAGAGGGACTGGGGACAAGGGATGGAGGGACAGGATAAGGAGGTATAGCTTCTCACTACCAGAGGCAAGGATGGATGGGATATTGGGAGAAATTCTTCCCTGGGAGGGTGGGGAGCCCTGGCACAGGTGCCCAGAGCAGCTGTGGCTGCCCCTGGATCCCTGGCAGTGTCCAAGGCCAGGCTGGACAGGGCTTGGAGCAGCCTGGGACAGTGGGAGGTGCCCCTGCCCATGGGACAAGAGGAGCTTTAAGGTCACTTCCAACCCAAACCCTTCTGGGATTATGGCTCAGTGACCTGCATGGGTCACAGGACATGGGATGGTGGAAGCAGAGATGAACTCGGAGCTGGGCACTCCAAAGGCCCCTGTCAGTGGTGGAGGGCAGGCAGTGAAGACACCAACACCCCTCTGCTCCTGTGGGGAGCACCTGAGGGGCACGGGGGCACTGGGATGGGTCCTTTGCCATCCCCTCTGCCTGTGCTACCCTCCAGCCCAGAGAGCCCAAGGGTCACAGGAACAGATCCCATGGGCAGCATCCCCACAGACAGACCCTCACCCCTCACCCCTCCCCTGAGCCCCCTGCCCAGCCCTGCCCCTGCAGTGGGGTCTGGCCAAGGATGCAAATCAGCACAACGAGTGACAGGCGAGTTAGTGGCCAAGTCATCCAGGGAGAGATGAAAGTGGGTAAATTTATATAGTCTGGAAAAGACTCTGGGTGGCACATTTGTAATCTATAAATATCTTCAAGGACACAACAGAAATGAAAGAGCCCCTGGTCTCCAGGCTGGCAGGACCAGGAGCGCTGGCTTAGAGCAGGGCTTGGTGCAATACGGCCACAGAGACAGGAGGAAGAAATCACAGAGAGCCTCAGCAGTGGAGATGGTGGATGGGGCTCCAGGAGCCTCCTCCCATCTTCTCTGCTCCATTTTATTCAGGTTATATTTATAAATAACAACTGAATGGTTACTAGTGAGCAAGGCAGGTTAAAACCCTCAGTAAGTTTCCTTCCACAAGCCCATCATGGCAAGTTTTACAAGAGGGTTATCAGCTTCCATTATTAAAAACCAATTTGACATTATAAAAGATCTATACTGCTCATTCAGCCACATTGATTTAGCCATGTTAAGCCTTGGAAAACTGGAGCAAGAACCTTGATCTCTGCTGAAGCACGAAAAATTGGTGTTTGTGACACGTCTCTGTGCTCAGGAAATCCAGTTTCGCAGCAGCCATGGGTTTTGAACAAATCCATAAAGCACCGTGCCACGGTTGTTGGGTGTGTTTTCCCAAGCAGCTGCGATGTCAAACAGCTCTTGGAAACCTTGTTCTCTGTTTTGCAACAGAGCACAGAAAGATCTCAGCTGAAGTCTGCCCAGCTCAAACCCACCTCCAGACACTTCTCCATCTGGGTCCAGTTCCCAGTGCTCTCCGGGAACATCGGGAGGATGAGCTGCAGGCAGGTGCAAGGACATGACCCAGGGAGCCCACAAGTCTCTTTTTTCCTCATCGTGAAGCCTCCTTCTTGTTCTTTGCACAGCAGGGAGGGTGGATTTGTGCAAAATAACCAAAGAAGTGCCTGGCACAAGAGAAGCTCTGGATTGACCAAAAAGTTTGGCGCTGCTCTCTCCCACTGACTGCTGAAAAAAACGGCTTCGTGTACCTGCTGCCTCCCTTGAGCACCTGAGGAGCAGAGCATGACTCTCCACAGGCTGGAAAACTGCTCATGGCTGGGAATATCTACAGGGAAAAAGTTGTAAAAGGAGCTTAATGGAGCTGAAATATTCCTGACAAAGAGCATGGGGCATTTCCCCATTCACCAGCTGGAGTTTCCCTTCCTTCCTTCCTTCCTTCCTTCCTTCCTTCCTTCCTTCCTTCC